>DWPV01000476.1:0-28588 GCA_018251915.1 Urbanus proteus proteus | reverse complement strand
CAAATGCTTTAATACATAGAAAATCTTCATCCCATTTCAGTAGTCCACGTGAGCGAAGCTGCGGGCAAAAGCTAGTATATGATAAAGGCGCAAATAAATATAATACCTACATACATAAATACGTCTAGAAATACAGAGAAACAAAGGTTTGTATTCCCTGTAGAAGCTCCAATCCCGTTTATTGCGTTGTACGTAGCTTATTAGTCAGAGCAGAGTGTAATTTGAGAAGGAAATTAATTTAATATCGCTGCAAGTTATCAGGTGTCATAATACCTCGTGTTGCTACTTCATTAGTCGCGGCACTTTATCAACTGGAAATGGTGTCAGTTAATTAGCACGGAGCCAATTAAAAGAAAATATATTTAGGTTTTACATAAAATATAATACCTATTAACAATTATATTCTTAAATATTATTAAGGAACTAGCTACGTGTCTATAATTACATGCAATAATGACTCGTATTTATACCTATTTCTACCTCATAACGGTAGTATCAAGCATTGCTATGTAGGGGTGTGGTAAGGGAGACATAATTATTCGAAGTATTCTAACTTAGGCCTTAGGAGTAGTAACGCATTTGTGGCTGACCTCTGGTAAGACTCTGTTCCTATCTTGGGGCATTGATTACGAATGTACAAGGGTGGCAGTGGCCACTTGCCTACTTACTTAGGTGGAGTGCTTGCTCGTTTACTGCTGTCGTTTATAAAAAATAATTGTATACGTTTATGCAAGAGGATCAATATTATTTTTGTCTCTACTATAGCACTAATATACCTTCATTTACATCATCATTAAGGGTAGTAGAAGCGTGGATCTACTATGCCAGCCACATTGCGATCTAATATTACAGATGTATTATAGTAACAGTATGTTTGTATACCGCGGCACACATCCACTGTGTTTTGATCCAAAACACGCAAGAGCGTCATAGGAGAAAATCAGACCTTAAAAGTGATCTTCCCAATCTTCAAATAGGTCTTGGTGATAGATTCCTGGTAAGCAGCAGCTATCGTATTTCACATTTCTTGTCGTTGTAATTTTAACAAAACCATATTTACGACTTCACTTTAAACATGGACGTCGGTGTGTAAATTTATAGAATATCGACTTCCATAAATAATGGTGATATATTGGTAAAACCGTTTAGTACTAGCGATGTAAAGCGTGGAACGTGTAGCAAGAAGTGGTGCATGCAGTTACGGCAGTTAATCAACAACTAGAAATACAGTTTATAGGAATTGAAGTGGATTTGTGAAATTATTCACAACTCCTGCGAAAGACTCGCGCTGTCATTGCTAAATCGAGTTGAGTGTGGTTTGCGCGCACTGGCGCTGTCCAACAATTGTTACTTGTAATAGTTGTTATTAAGATAATTAAGATATTTATAAGCTAATGAATAGCATTTTTTTAATAATTTTGAATCCTTAAAAAATATTAAAGAACGTTTTGATTTTTTTTAACATCAGATGTGTGTCCGATTTTCATTAATTTGAAAACTAACAGACTAGCTTATAATTCTTATCTATGACTACATTTGAAACAATTTGTGTTTCGATTTTGTAATTACCTAATGCATATCACTGGCTCTAACGTTATACACTAGTGCCAAATAAATATACATGTATCAATAATATGTTTAGATGTATAAATTGGTGAACGTCCGATTTAACGGTGGTAGAACCCTTGTTCCCAAATGTGCATGCGCGGTAGTGGCCACTTACCATTACAGTTGGACTGCACGCTCGTTAACTACTCCCGTGTTATTAAAAGTATGTTAAAACTTGAATCAAATATACATATAAATAAAATTGAAGTGTCTGTTTATGATTTCAAAATAACATTTTTTACTCAATGCATATGAAAGTATATATGATACCTATAACGAAATTGCAATTATATATTTTTTGTCTGTCAGTCTGTCTGTTTGGCTGAGGTAATCGACGGCAGGACCGACTTTGATGGGACTCGCACTGGAAGATAGCTGAAGATCTAAGGCGTAACATAGGTTACTTTAATTTTGGAAAAAAGCATTAGCGCGCGCATCATGCGCATGCGGCCGTCGTCACGGGAGGGCGGGGTGTATCCTATGTTTGGATATGTATTCTCTTTATACTTTTTAACGCGGGTGAAACCGCGGGGATCAGCTAGTACTTGTATAAAAAGACCGATGGTGGAAGAGGGTACCCTGAATTTCACGTATTTAATCTATCTATTTGCCACAGTGTTTACTGACCCCAGCAGTGGGTACAACTCGTTCGTAGTCAGGAGCCGCGGAAATCTTTCGGAACTGTCAAAAACTTGCGACAAAACTGTAACGGCGCACTGAACCGATTTGCGGACGGAACTTTCTAAGCTCCGCCGTATATTATAGCCTTTCATATACTTTCTACTTTATGTACTGGAATACGAATATGTATATAGAGACCATTTATATCTTCACAAGTTTATTTTTTCCCAGCTGTACAAACAAATCATAATTATATTTTTCAATGATGATTGCTGCTATTACCTATATAATACAATGATACATACTGCTGTTGATGCTTAGATATGCTAAGATACTCTAGGCGCAGAAATTTGAGAAACTCTTTGATCTGATGCCGTCACATTTTCTTTATCGGACGATTAGTCGTTGTTGTTAGATTGGTCATTAATTTCTTTTTCGAAGGAGATTCCATAAAGTTCTGCATTGTTCGAATTTTATGGAGTAGTAGTACACAGTATTAGACAAGCAGATTTTTTTAAGATCGCGTGTAATAATTGATTTATTAATTAGAGGTATTTGGTCTAAGAGTGTGAGGAGGTACTTCTGTTTACGCTCCATTACTTCCTGTAACAATTAGTATAACTAGGGATTTGTATAACATTCAGACAGGCCACAGGAGCCGGCTGTTTGCTGCATCACAGGACGTGATATTATTGTTATCTTTCCGCGTGACGGGACGCGATGAATACACACAAGGGATCGTATGTTGATGAGCTCTAGACAAATATTTTCATTGCTAATGCGCGTGCTATGTTGTGCTTCCACGAATCATTTTGCATACTCATGAGCATGTATTTATACTATCTGGTAATATGTTTAATTGTTGTGAAACTTTTTATGCCGACGCTACTGCGGCATCACTATGCTACCAAATTTTTACCTTACCTATTCTTATTTAACTTTTCTATCGTTTTCCCTTTGGATTTATTGATGTGACAACCATATAACTATTGAAATCGCAAATATTAGTACAAATTATCCCTCTGGCCAAAGAAGACCGTGCATCCTATCAATTCAGAGCATTTCAGAGCAACATTATCTGTAAAGTCACGATAAAGTATATCGGAATAGTATAAATGCGTCAATCGCTTGTAAAGTAGTAAACTTAAACCGTGATTCGTAATTGAAGTTCAATGTTGTCTGCATAAAGTGATTAAAATTCAATGTACCTACAGAGTGGCGAAGTAATCGTGTTAATTGAAGCCGTTGCGTTTGAGCGTTCGCCGTGAGCGGCGGAATCGCTCGATTTATTGCGCGCCCGTGATTGGCGCCGTGCGTACTGTGCGAAGCTGATATTTGGTTCGTTTAATTTGCCAAAGAAGCCGCATGTATTATCAACTTCAAATAAAAGTTCAAGTTCAATGTTGTCTACATAAAATTTTGACAAAGTGAGATCTCCTGGCAGGCTAGGTGATGTAGGAGCGGCTGTGCTTCGACAGTCTCAGTTCGAAACTTGTATATATTCAAGATGTTGAGAATTTTTCGATAGCGTGATTAGAAATACTAGTGGCGCCATCTCTTGAGTAGTTGCGGTAAGTTGCCACAAAGTGATTAAAATTCGATGTAAAGAGTGGTGCGGTAATGGTGTTAATTGATGCCGTTGCGATTGAGCGTTTGGCGTGAGCAGCGGCTCGCTCGATTTATTGCGCGCCCGTGATTGGCGTTCTGTTTGATGCTGCTGTTTTTTGGTTCTTTGTAATTGCTGTTTAAACTGGGGAAATTATTTTATGTAATGGAACTTACACTCCAATAAAATTTCTCCGACTGCCATTGAAATTGGCATATTTGTTTGTATTTGATGAAGTTTTTTATGCGAATCATTTTAATTTTTCAAATATTTAATAAATTTACGCCAACGAAGAAATAAAGGAATATTTATAAGAAGCCGTATTCCGGAATGTTATTGCACTCTCTTGTTTACGACGAGTACAAATCAGAATATTCCTAGAAACTTGAACAAAGAAGGCGATTGACATTATACTGGGATATTAGTACAGGGTCACAGGTTCGATTCCCAAAAAACAAATTGAGCTATGAATGTAGGAAGCCTTATTCTTCTGTTCCGTTAGTGACCAGTTCTATTGTGATAGGTTTAAGCGACACCAGGGTCGACAAATCGACATCTAAAACTTCTATCGTTACTTGTTATATTAAAGTTTAAAACTACAGTTTGCCACTTAAGATGCTAGTTTTCCGCCCGGTTTTCTGTAAGTGCAGCAAAATGGAGCAAAAAGCGTCCGTTTAAGTGACCGCGACGCGTCCAGCGGTTCACCTTTACCCTCATTAACTGCGGGACACAGTTAACTTACAACGGTAAGAAAATAATATAAGATACCTACATTGAGTAAATAGTGTCTTGAACCCTTAAAACTTTCTAATTTATAAAAGAACGGGGTTGCTTCAGGTGTTTGTTTATATCTTTGGGTAATATGTCAATAAAATATTTACTCTAAGAGCAAAATGCAGCTCAATGTGAGTTTATTCACGAATGGAACGATTTTTCCTTTTTTTGTATTTGTCTTGGATATATATTATAAAGAGGAAAATATGCAGATTCAGAATAGAAATCTAAGTTTGTCATTCAGATCAGATTCAGATTCAGAGGCGAACGTAGAACATTTCTCGTTAACTATTGGTTATCAAGCATTCATTTTCGACTATCGCACTATAGCACTTCTGTGTTCTGGTTTGCAGAGTATAGCGAGTGAGCCATTCTTATTCGAGGTGTTCCAACTTAATCTTCAGTGGTCAACGCATCTGAGATCGACTTAGGTAGGCCTGTGTTCTAACATGAAATTGATTACAGATATACGTGGGCGGCGGAGGCCACTTACTATCAGGTGGGCTGCATGAACGTATTGAACATACGGAATGCTCTGCTCTGTGGTCCACCGGTCTCCGGCTCCGATGCGGACAATTAGCATTTAGATTAAACAAATAAATGTATGGCGACCTCAGGCGTTATCTTCTTATTTATCGCGCCATTTATTTATTTATGCGCACTGATGTTCGGCTTACGGCGGATTAACGACGCAGTTTTACTCTTTATTTTATTAGACTAGTTAGTAGGTAATAGTTGAATTGAATTAATCAGTTTGAATTCCGTTGTTTTAGCTCATCCGTTACAATACATATGTAGTAGACCTCAATTAAAACACCACGCATTTAGGGTTGATTTTCAAATGTCCATGAGAGGCAGTGACCACCTATTTTATTGTGGGATACATGCTTACCCACTAATACAATGCCATTACAATTGTAGTTGAATCATATATATAACTACAAAAATTGTAAACAAAAGCTTTCAGTGATTTATTTATTTTAAATTAATGATCTTAATATTCGATGTTGCAAAGCGGTTGAAAAACAATTTGTCTCAATAAGGTTCCATGGAGCCGAGCCAAGAGCCTCGGAACGGAAGCGATCGTATTCAATGTGAATTAAGACAACCAAATAAAAGTTTTCCGTCAGAGTTGCACTCACTGAAGAACTTGTGGCGGCTAAGAAGGCGATTCTTGTAAGTATTTAACGAGGCGCCGCGGTGAGCATTTTGGAATATTTCTATATCCGATATTTGATTCAGTTGCATGACTAGTAATTATGTGTGAATGATCATTCATGAGTGGATTACAAAATATTACTTTTGAACAAGGTTTAAATTTAAAATCGTTATGTTACGCTTTTCACACCGATTATTATTATTACAAGTATCATTGTAGTTGAAGTTGGCTCTCCTCAGATCTGGGTGTTTTTTAACAGTAAGTAGGTGATATTTTAAGTTTAGTTGAAGATTTAATAAAAGAGATTATCCTCTTTAAAAAAATATTAAGAAATAAGCAGATTTTCATCTTTACATATACGACTGAATTTAATTTTCTTTTTACATTCTTATGTACAATATTTCATTCACTAACGATAGTGTATATGTATAACAAATCACTTCATATTAATATTTGAATTTTCCGAGCCCTTGAAAAACAATCTATGTCAGTGAGCGCGGCGTGGCGGCGTGCCAACGGTAGTGCATTCAGGAGGCAACGCGATCTGACTGAGCGACTGAACCGGATAACTCGCCCTGACGTCAGATAAAACTTCCGAATACGACAGCTCGCTGCATAGAATACGAGACACTTTAAACTGTTTTAGACACTTTTCGATGGCGCTCAATTTTTAAGTGTAAGTGAGCGTTTTTTATCTCTCACTTGATGTTATGTGGTCACACTTTTTTAAAGCTTCGCTTAAACCATGCATTAAACGAATCAAAAGCGTACCGTTGTAGATAAAATTATACTATTCTACATAATGTAAAACTATTACTTTATCTGTCACGACACGTGTCTGCTATGTAAAATTTGTGTAGATATAAACACAGCTGAGGCCTTAGAGTACATTTAAACGCCGTATTATTTCGTACATTTTTACATAATGATGAATTACTATTTACTCATACATGTATGTTGCTAAGTAGTCTAGTAGTAGTAATGTATATTGCATCAAAATGTATATTGCTAAGCCCTTGAAAACAATCTATGTCAGTGAGCGTGGCGTGGCGGCGCGGCGTGCCAGCGGCAGTGCATTCAGGGGGCAGCGCGACCTGACTGAGCGACTGAACCGGATAACGCGCCCTGACGCCTGATAAAACTACCGTACTCGACGGCCCACTGGATAGAATACGAGACATTTTAAAGTGTTTTAGACAGTTTTCGATGGCGCTCAATTTTTAAATGTAAACGGGCGGTGCTGTTAGTTGATGTTAAATTAACAATGGGAATTAAAAAAAAATGTCTTCTAAAGTACATTAGAATATCTGTCCTAAGAAGTGTATGTAGGTGGGAAGAAATACGAAGGTACATGTACATGTAATGAGGTACAGAGGGGCCGTTACATGTGAAGTGCGAAAATCCTTAAAACCTTCATATTTTCATATTATAAACCTTAAATCTTTTCATATTTTCTAAAGCTTTGTTTTTCTTGGCTCGAGATTTGTTTGATAACGTCTAAGATATCTAAGAAGCAATGTTAACGCCGTGTTCGTGCAAGTTTACTGATAAGTATCTCATTAGATTGTGGCCAGTGGGCTGTAATTTGCATAACACGGTCAACGGAATTTACACGTTTTTCTGAGAGTTAGCCGTCAGTTAGTTTAGTGTCGCGTAGCAATGACTTTAATCCGTGTTAAGTCTGGAATTTTAACTAAAACAATTTTAAATGATTTTAAATTAAATAAATGTTTTGAAATATCGATACTACTATAGAAATTGGGATAAATTAAATGCTGACATATACAATAAACGAAATTATAAAAAAAGTTATTCTTAAAGTAATAATTAAATTGCTTAATTTACTCCATATTAGCAACAAACAATCTGTGAGCTGTGACAATCTGTAGATACAAACAATTTGTAGATACAGACGAGTATTTAGTTCAAGCAAAAGCACAAGAAGACAGGAACTAAATAATGAAGCTGTAACTATTAATCTCGTAGTTTAAATTCACAATCACAGTTGAAGAGAAATTGTAAAAACAATTTGTCTCAATAAACGGTTATGTGGAACGGTGCCAAGCGCTAGCGAACTGCCGAGAGCAATGAAAGCGATCGCAGCGACTGAGGAATTCAACTGGAAATCACCTCCCAGCTTCCGAATCACGAAAGAATCAGTTTAAATAAAAACTACGCTGATATTCCTAGCGTTTATTCGCAGAACTCGATAAAGTTACTGCAAAGGATTAAGAACAAATAGCTTTGTTAGCAAAGTTACAAGATCTTTTCCGATGTTTTAATGGTCCAAGGAGTTTTGAAATATATTTTCACTACTTTTGTAAGAATTACACAAATAAATACACACATACACGGCTCTAGTAAGTTTCTAAATATTTTAAAATGTTTGTATAAGTTTATTACCTTAATAAATATCTTTTGTTATTTAACCATGTATGATGTCTCGATGGATGAGCGGGACATCGAACCCGTTACAAAGATTTTAGATCAAATATACAGGCCATGCGTCTTTTAAAATCTGTGTTTGAATGATTAAATCGGTTTTTATTGTAAAGTAATGTTATTTTATAGGAGGATTTCAATTTCACATTTTAAAACAATATAATTATGTTTACTACCAGTGGCGGATTTGCAGTCTTGGCCGCCCTAGGCCCAAGGCCATGAGCCTAATTTTTTGACGTTCGCATCTGCATTCGCAAGAAACCATGCGAATGTATTGCTTTGAATACAGTCATTCACTGAACAAAGGATTTTTTTAAAAGATTCTGGTTACCTAGTTTTTTTGTCACGATTGGCCGCCCCTAAAATTGGCCGCCCTAGGCCCGGGCCTACTCGGCCTTTAGGCAAATCCGCCAATGTTTACTACTAATAATAGCAAAAAGTACCTAATTTACACTTCAGAAATAATCACTTCATAAAGTTTACACCTTTTAAATTTACTATAATAATACAGTTTCATCGCTGGTTCTTGTAAGGTAGTGTGTTGCATCTGGTGTCTCACGCTATCCCCAGCATTATTTTAAATATTTTGTTGTTTACACGTAACCCTGCCGCCGCGTGAATTATTCACGAGAGCGGCAGCGCTGTGGCTGCTTAATAGTCTGTTACAATATCGTCTATGTACTCCTCTACTTACGCTTGTTTAAACTTTCAAGTAGGATTCTTTGGTGTTGGAGAGTAGCGTCAAGATATCCTTTAGGTATAGTCATAGTATCGGTATTGTTGTGTTTTGGTTAGAAGTTTTAGGCAGGTACCTTAAACTCTTTAGTTAGTTTTCATCAAATTACGATCTCTGAGTGATTATGCAACTCAGAAGTTTAAAATTACATTACATATGAAATAGATTAAAGTGTTAGAGTCCTATGTGGTTTGACTCTGGCGGCATCTATTTCTGTCTTATGATAGCCGTGTCAAGCACTGCTGTGTTCTAGTCTGAAGGTAAGGGAGACATATTTATCCGAGGCGTTCCAACTTAGTCCTTACGGGTAGCAACGCATCTGTGGTCAACCTTAGATAGGGTGATCTTATCTGGGATTAATTACAGATGTCCATGGGCGGCAGTGGCCACGTCACGTGGTCACGTGGGCTGCATGCTCGTTTGATACTTCGATCATATAAAAAAGACTGCAGCATTCTTAGATAGCCATTAACATCTAGATTGTAATATGAACAATGACGTTACTTACGTTTTACCGTCTTTACCTAGTCACGTAGTTGCACTTATTCTTAAAGATATTTTATCAGTTACAAATAAAATATTATCAAGAGCTTCTCGGTACGTGCAAACGCAAAGGTTTTTAAACTGCACATTACGTTTAAGTCCTTAAAAATTCTCATCGCAGGAAACGCTCGCAAAGTTGCGATGCATTGCAAAATTTAGTAAAGGAACTTTCAAATATATGAACCTAAGTTTTCTATATAAACTGCTTAGTATTTTGTATATATTCTTAGGTATATAGGTAAAACAAGTTTATAAGCATTCAAACTCAGCGCTTTCATAATATAGAAGTAGCAAGCGAGTATTTAGTCCACCTTATGATAAGTGGCCACTGCTGCCCATAGATATTTATTCGGTGGTTTAACCTCTGAGGACTAAGTTGGCTTTAGGTAAGTGTGTTTCCCATACCATATCATTGAAACTAGACCACCATATCGCTTAACACTGCCATCATAATATATGATGATGATACTAATGTAAAAAAACTACATGCATTGATAGCTTGTCATTTGCCTATCTTGTTAGAACCTAGTTAATTCTGAGGACAGCTGGTAATAGAATTCTAAAACTGAACAGCAGACCGATATAGTGACCATAAAGCCACAAGCTGGTTAGAAGGTTCTTTTAATATTAAAACTTTATATCTGGCGTGTACAACAACAATACGCGGGCCGTCGCCTCTTCAGCACGCGCTCTCTGCTTTAAAAAGCTGGAAACTCGTTTCATTTCGGCATTTCGCTGCTGCAGACCAAAAGTTCCTCTCGCTTTGTTAATATTCGTGCAATTACGCCTTAATGACGGATTTTGTTTGGCCCCGTATGAGTTTTTCCACGCATTTGCTTTCCAATGTCATTTTGTTATATTTGCTGTTTGTTTAATTGGTCAATGCTTCAACTGCTTAACAATATATTCCATTTATATTGTAGGTACTTTTGATAATCGCCAATATTAAAAATTATAGCTTATTTTGATCAAAAAGAGCTCTTTCTCCTTTATTGACTTGTAAAGTTCCATTCAATGATAATTAATTAATTTTTCATACACAACTAAAAGAAATAATAAAACTAATGAGATCTTCATAATTGAAGGGGTAATTATCTAAATTAAAAGTGATATAATAAAATTCTAACAGGGCGATGTCTGTACATTAAAGATATCGAAAGAAAATAGGGGGTATTTGTTAACGCAATAGAAGCCAAATCAACAGTTTTTAAAAAAATTGTTTGTCTGTACCTATGTTTGTACTTGTATCACTTAAAAACCACTGTGAAGAATTGAACGGAGTTTTCACCGAAATATTGATAGTGATCTAACTTACAATCTAGGTATGTACATTGTACATATATAAAAAAAATACGGTTCTGTCTATACATCGATCGATAGGCGTTATTTTTTGTAAAAATCGAAAATCTATATCAATACTGTATTTGTTTAATTGCACATATTTCAGAAAAATGCTTAGTAATCACCAAAAAATATTTTTAACAAAAAAATAACCAACTTCTATGTAGTGACATAGAAAATGGTAAAGTATGAAATAATTTTAGTTCATTCGAATAAATGTTATTTTAGTACAACAAACGCTGATAAGTACGATAGATACCCTGTAAATTCAACCCTTGAAAACATTAAATCACATAAATAGATAAATACACAAGTGTAGCATTGAAGACTATTAATAAAGCAAATAAAAAGCTCAGGTTTAGCTAAGACAATAATAAATGTACGCGACACGTCGTCATCGCGGGACGTTGATTGATCATTCGCTAAGTCTTTGCAATTCCTCCATTTATAACGCGGCTTGTCGCGTCTTATGCGGCTGAAGGCTTCATCTAGCGTGACAGACACGATCTGAATTAATACATATATTATTATTATGTGTTTACATAATAAACACGCATAAATTTATCGTATTATTAGGAGTCTACAAAGTACTGTTAAAAGTGTCAAAGTCTAAACAACAAAAAAGTGTGGTGACATTACAG
The DNA here is from genome assembly GCA_018251915.1 of Urbanus proteus proteus. Lineage (NCBI taxonomy): Eukaryota > Metazoa > Arthropoda > Insecta > Lepidoptera > Hesperiidae > Urbanus > Urbanus proteus. Next base: position 17,117 of record DWPV01000476.1, on the reverse strand, counting down.
TGTTTACATAAATTAATATTCTACGCAAATTCTTCATTATAATTTCAAACTGTTTCGGCTGCGCCCGCGTGACACGAAGAGGGCTTTTGTCACGCGGGTTTACGGTCGCACGCGTGTCCAAGACACTTTGCACATATCAGTTCAATCACTGCAGTCTCTTCGCGATCCATGTGTGTGTGCGTATGAAACGGTAAGATACCAGTGAGACGCGTTCACATGGGCAGGACGCGTGTGTAGATGGGACGCGCGTGTGGATAAAATGCGCACGCGGGCAAGATGCGCGTGTGGATGAGACGTGCGTGCCGTGAAATACCTATAGTGAGAGTAGTAGTAACACATGTAAGAAAACCAACCATTGATCATTTGTTAAGCGCTGCATTTACCCAGGTATAACGCGAGTCTGTCGCAACGCTTGGTGTGACTGGAGCTTTGTCTACTGGGACAGATATAATGTGTCTGAATTATGTGTGAATAAATTGTACAATGTGTGTTGAAGAGAATTTGCCGCTTAATGTTTCTCAGAAAACTTCTATGAAATATTTCTTTGGCGTCTCGTGCGATTTGTTTGAATTTCCCAGGATACATACCGAGAATTCAATCTGCTTGAAAGACAGTTCTGGGAAAGGAAGGCTTCATATCTTACAAGCGATGTTCCAATTAATTTGTTGTTTTTTAAATTATTAGAACCCTTCTCGGGTTTACTTATTATTTCTGTCTAATTACAGACACAGCTTTTCCGATTAGCAACGTATTTATGAAATACTTCAAGTCAAGCTGTTATACTTTTTAGGGTTGATTAATTTTGTCTATAGACAGTAGTGATCACATATTAGCAGATTAATTGTATGCTTCTCTGTCGCTTTTCGCTTTAATACTTATCATAATTCGCAAGCGTGAACCATTTTATTATTGTCTTGTGTATTAAGAACGAAGTACCAATAAATACACCTACACAGCGTCGTAACGAAATGTGTTACGTAACATCTTTTATCTTTACAACTTTGCGTCCAATTCCCCACGTGGAAGTAAAACGGAAATATGGAGTGTCAAAAACTGGGGATATTAAAAAATTCGAGGGCCACACCGTCGGCGGAAATAAATGATCATACGGCTGACGAAAGTGATTGCCGAGTAAGAAGGGCGTTAAATAATCGAGTTAAGTGTGTGGTAATGCCGGGGCATCATAAATCTGAGGAGATATTACAAAATGGAGTTTTATCTCGGCGATATGACGTTGAGCGATCGGCGCGGGCCGGCGCGCCGCCGTCATTTGTTTGCGTCTACCCTCCGCGGGGTTATTGTTTCATTGGCGTCTTATAGTTTTTTAAGAGGTTAGATAAATTTACTTACATCCAAATATCACATTGTGAGTTGTGCAAATATACGTATTCTAGTATCTAAAATGAAGATAATAACTATACCGATGTACATATATTGATCGAAGTAGTATCTATCAGTTGTCAAAATATTTCGAACAGCGCTAATGTTAACTAAACTATTATTTTATGTAGGTATTTTGCATTTTAAGGTAAGTGTAATTTTAAATGATGCAATGCGTAAAATATTAAATTACTTCGAAAAACAAGTAGGTACCCAGGGTAATTTTGTATAGTTATACAAAACGTCTTTTTAGTTTTAGTGTTTAGTGTATTTAGTTAAAGTGAAATATTTTTTTTACGCGACATAAATGATATTTTACCACGAGTAGGCAACTCTTTCGTATCTTTGATCTGTTTTCTTTCTAGCCTTTTCTTGGAAATTCCGTTCGGTTTGTTTGTTGTTACAATGAGGGAAAGCGAACGCACGCCTGGCCTAACTTTCCATAATTTCCTCACGCTTATTCGAGTAACAGAAATAAACAGCGCTAAAATTACCTAGCACTCGAAAAATAAACTGACATAAATGCAAGCTTAAAATTTCCACAGGGACGTCTCAAGGAAACCTTCGTTTTTGAACTTAGATTCTAGTGAAAGCTACAAGAGCGGGCGACAGGTTGCGCTACTTGCATGCCATATTGAAGAATGTAGCGATTGAACTCGAGGCCCAGGTTCAATTCCAGATTATAAACTAAATGTAATTGAACCTATTAAGATATTGCTTGTGTATAAGAAAATGTGCACCTTAGATTTCATCATAATATACATATTTGCTATTTAATATTTACCAATTCGCACTACGTTGAAATGGTATAATATAAACCCTTTATTCTCAGAGGAGACTAGTGACTTGTAACAGGTTACGCATCGATGTACAAAATAGTGTACTTATTCATTTATTTGGGTTCAATTATCAAAATTCTGCTTTATAGATCATATTTGCCGTTTAGCACCAAAGTCTATTGAGGATTTATGATCTGTAGTACAAGAAAACGTGCATTTTAATTAAAGATTTGAAGGTAGCCAGTATGAGATTTAGTTAAAAGTTCCATATTTTAACTTTGGTTGCAAATATTTGCATGTTTTCTAATTTTTTTTTTAATAATTTCACAATGCATTTATAGCAGGCATTCCTTACGTACATAATTGCTTGGTACCACTGTCACACACGCATAGACCTGACTACAAACCGCTCCCCGCTCCAACGTGGGCCAGCCGCCAAGACTCAAGTACGCAGTGCTCACGGCGGCGTGTCGAGAGGCGAAGCAAAAAACCCCGCGACTAGTGCCCTTAAAGCGTGGTAATTAAGAGATATTTTCGCGTGGCGTGTCATAAGGCTTTAAAAGTTTGCCATGCACCGCTGCGTTGAGACGTTCTAGCTACGAACATTCCTCCACCTTTGAAAGTTGCTCGCGAAATTAAATTGAAAGAGGAATTATTAAAATTTTACATTTACGGGTTTCGCTAGTTCTCGACGCCGGCCTCGTCTGTTTACACGGGCTTTTTCTAGATTCTGTTTTAAGTTGCCCTAAGTTATGTAACTGTGTGCACTTTAATTAATTATGTAAGAAGCTTAACCTAGTTTAAAATGGTCAAGCCGTTTTTGTTGAATTACACGGCGCATATGAAACTGCCAAGGGGAATCACTTTTACTTCTACTATAGAAGTAAAAGTAATTAAAGATAGTAATCTTGCTACAGCAATACGTAGGCTATGCTAAGTGAAGCCCCGCCACAAAAGTTGATATAGCTCTGACCAAAGATTATATGTCCATCAATGGTTCTGACAATCTGATACATGGGTGTTTCTAGAAAATTCAAAAGTTTCTATAATGAATGACAAGTAACAGAAAATTGAAGTAAGTTCCGTGAGGCGCTGCGGGTGATTTCCCCGCGGAAATACCGCGATGGAGGCAGCGGGTTCGATGGCTGGCTTTGTTCCACCAACATACTTGGAAAAGTCTCTTCTTCATATTATCTCCTCTTTGCCTAACATGTAAAGTCTATTTCTTCTATTTACTTGTTACTATCTTGCGGCGTAATAGGAGAGTATCTTATTATATAGAAAAATACGGTCGTCTATATATTTACTTACAATAAATTTGAGTTTTGTGAAAAGTGTTAGAGAAAATTGCTACTTATCCAGTTAAATACCTATTATTAAACCAACGACATTTTTTTACACATACATACATACAACAAAATGACCTGGAGAGGAGAGACGAGTACCTACCCTTAGGTACTGAAGGGTGATAGATTGGCTGGAACACGATATGGATGGAGTCTTCTTCCCAGTATAGATTTCATTTCGTATATTCCTAAAACATCTTGAACTCATCCTCTCTTTAATAAAAAAACGATCCGTGCTATCAACCTAGGTCTAACACCCAACATATACCAACTATAAGTAGTGTGAGACATAAATTAATATCAATAATGGAATAAGTATCAATTATAGTCTCTAAAACTAAGTAGACAGATACAGCATCCACTTGAAGACGAGGCTTACATTTTATCACGGCAGGCGGCGTGTCTTACGGAAGCATTAAAAAAATATGGCAGCCATAACACCATAGAATTCGAGCACCTCCGGCGATATAACTAATAAAATACACGTTATGCCCTGATAAGGCTCGCTGCCATAAAAATGCGAAGGGCCTGTAAATCGTGCCTGAACAAGCCACTATCTGCATAATGCTCTTATCGGTGCTCATTGAATAACTTGTTTATGGGTTATGGTCAGGTGATTCGGAATGTTAAGTTATACTGCCCTTCTTTGTGTATCTACCCCATTAATAGCACGAATTGAAGAATATATACAACTTTTCTTAAATATAACAACATGGGCGGTGTATAAAGAAAGGTTTGGTTTAAAAGTTAGGTATTTTGGAATAATTGTAGATTTTGTGGCGTTTTTCCACAAATGAAAAAATGCAAAGCTCATTTTTCTTCATGATGGTTTTAAATGAAAGCGTAGCGGATTATGCTGTTAATTTCTAGTCCAGTAATAAATCCATAGGTAATGAGATGACGTTGAAGTCAGATATATGTATATTTCTTATTTACCTAGTTAAGTTCATACTAATTTGTACTGTATTATATCTTCAGTGGTAAGTCTTTGTCATTGTAAGGTAAGCGCGGTCACCAGAGACAAGTTACCGCAAACGTTTCCATGCTTTAAGTTATAATATTACAGTTGGACTGAACTAAACTAGATCTTGGTATTTACCTTTAATACATTAACAAAGTGGGTCCCCGATGAGTCCCGCAACAATAACACGTTATCCTGCGGAGTTATGAGTGGATATCTTGCAGCAAGTTGCAATAAAGTGAATTATGCAGACAACTGCAGCGATACTTTGTTCTCGGCCCTCCAGGACGCAGGCCCGCGCGGCGCGCACGGTCATGAGCGGAGCGGAAATGAGCGGTTTATATGTTTTTAACTACGTGTATAGTTAGTTTTAATTTTCAACAATGATATAATTTATAATGTTTTAATAAAACATACTTTGTTTTAATTTTAACGATTTATTTTTACAGTTTTTGTAGTTATAAAAATACATCACATAATCATTTTAGGTACGCATTTGAGGTAGCTAAGCTATGGATATGTTTGATATTTGTTAATAGAATTGCCTGAATTTCAATAAAATGTATGTATAAAAAACAAACAATAGGTTTTTGCTCACATCTATAGCTTAACGCACTTTAACTCTAAGTTAATTAATTAATAAGTTATTAGGATTTGATTAACTTAGCAGATCCACTTAGCATAATGTGTTATAATAATATGTTATGCACTTCTATTACAGAGCGACATTGCCTGAAGGCAAAGGCTCTTTAAATAAAGAGAAAAAAATATATGTTATGCACTTATGTAAAAGTTACTCTCTACGAAATAAAAAATTAAATTATTGTATGTATAATTACTGTCACTTGCCCTTTGCAACTAACGTAATTTGAATTTATATACATAAACGGTTTATGAGTTCACATATAAGAAAAAAAAACAATAAAATCGCTCTGAACATCTCAGTGCACGACCTACCACACTTCTTCCCGCGGGACTCCTAATGCAGACTTACACCGCCGCCGTACGTTCAATTTAAACTTTAATATGCAACCCACTGTACCGCCAAATTGGAAATAATGATCTGTGCTCTCAATTTACTCCAATTCCAGTTTTAAATGCATGCCGCACTAATGGATGGAGCACGGGATTTGATTTTAAATTTCTTTTAAGAAACTTATTTAAGGTTCGTGCGGTTATATTTTTAAAATATGGTAACTCTTATACGCTTTATGATGGCTTTGTACAGAGATTAAATAAGGACTTCCGAACAGAGATAGAGGGATCTATGGTGTGGTTTTAAACGTTTAGTGTTGTAATTACTTTTGCGGACAAATTTTAGGATCCAATGGTAATTTTGATGTTGTTCAAGTTATATTTATATATAAAATAAAACGAAAAATCCTGAATATTATCGACAGTGCTAATTAAGAGAATAGCTGCGACCTTGAATAATTAATTTTGTAAAAACAAACAGGAAAACCATAACAGTTCTCATGAATTTATATTTAAAACAAACAATTTTAAAACATTTTACGTAACAAATACAACTCTCCCAAGATTTTTGTGTCGCCCATGAAATCTAATACAGCGCCCCTACAGGGAGCGCACGTCAAAATCTAGGCAGATCCAAATATCCGCAACAAAGGCAGGCGCAGCGCTAATTAGGTGTTTCAGCGGCTTCATTCACTTTTACGTTTTTTCCTGCCAGTGGGTAGTCAGGTTACATTCAAAGCTATGGAGCCGCTCTTTGTCATTAAGAGGAATGTTAAATCTTCTCAATTCTGGTCGAGTCTTTTGTTTTCTGTACATCTGATACATTTTTGAACACATTGAGTAGGTACCAAATTTGATGATTTTGTCATAAATCTTTAACCGTTATCGTACAAAAATGTTTCTTTTATTTTCATGAAGTAATAACAATTGGTACATTTTGGTTGTTTAACTGTGGTTTAGCTGATAACAAATTTCTAATCAATTTTTATTTTATGAGGTTAAAGAAGTGCAAATGAGCGTGCGGTCCATCTAATAGTTCCACTCCATAGGGATAAGATAGTCGTGCCATATGTAAATAAGTCAGCTGGAACCTACATCCTTACATCATTTCACGCTACAAACAAGTGTGACGTTGGATATTTGCCGGCCGAACTATATTGGTTTCACCACATTTTAAATTTACTCTACCCTCTTTTAATATTTACTGACCTTATATTAACTAAAGATTGTCCAAGTCTAAAATGAGAAACAACAATATTGATAGGTTAATGGTACCTTCCACAATTTTCGATTGAACAGTAACCCCCTTAACGACATTTTCAAGACATTTAGTAAAGTATGGCAGATACAAATAACGGCAATTTTTATAAGATTGTGTATCGATCGCACGCGGAATGATTGTAAACGGCGCCTAAATAGCTCACAACGCGAATTTTGTACTCGGATACATTGTGTGTGGTTATGGGCAGTTTCGAGGAAGTACACGGGCGGACGGATTGCGGCTGTTATGCTGTACTTAAGAATGTTTTACTATGAATAGTAGTCTATACTTAAAGATAATTTTATTAAGTTCCTAACCCATAATGAGGTAGATATTATGCGTTATAATTTATATAATTACCGATTTAAAACCAGTGTGTTTCTAAATAGTGATAAATATACACAGAGTGTTGAATTATTATAGCTTCAAGTCCCAAAAGACGAACTTTGTGATTAACAAAAAACCAACTAATACCTTGTTTGTAAGGTACAAAATGTCAATTATACATCGTTTTTAAACTAATATAAATAAGATACATTTTACAAGATATCATCGAATAATAAATATGTAGTATGTTAATAATTGACATTACGTACTTGTTATTACAGTATCAGTCATCTTGCATTGTCGCAAAAAATTTTAACTAGAAATAAAATTAAAGTGCTTACAGCGCATCCGTTCAAACTATCCCCCCGTATGTTCTTCTCCATCGGCAGTTAGTTGCAATTCGCGCCACGGGCCGCTCGTAAAGCCGGCGCCAGCGTCGCGCCGCAGATGTGCCGCCGGCAATACGCTCACGACATTATGCACTTACCCGCAATGGAGGATCTATAATGTACTTAGATTTTCAAAGCCTAGTTTTACACCAGAAACGAGTCAAATGAAATGCGGCGTATGCAATTTATTTTCTGTGAAAACCACAACTCAACAAATTTTTACTAACGCTTAATATTTTTCCTTTATTATTATGTGTATGTGCACAGAAAAGAGTGTACCTATGTGTAGACGTATAGTCAAAAAATATTTTCATTGGTTATTTTACTCCTTTGTAGGGAGTAGGTTTAGTTAGATATAACAGAAGATTCACGAATTCATGTACATTTTAGAGGAGTATAGTGGGGTATTCTTAAGCCCTCTCTCAGTTGCTAAGTCCATGACTAGCACTCGAACACCAAAAGGGTTGCAGTCAGAGACATAATTATATGATCTGTGATTGCAGCCATACATGGTTAACAATGCTCTTTTTAAAAACACGTCCTTAATTAATTAAAATTTAAAATAAGGACAATCTTTCAATAGTGATTTCCTGACATACGATTCAATCTGACTACATGTCGTTTAAGTCCTTCGGTAGCGTTCACGATACATTTGCTTTTTGAATGCTTATGTAAGCGCCTTTGTTATTTTTTGGGCAGTCGTGCCAAATGTTAAAGAAGGCAATTTGTTTGCGGTGAACAATATGGAGCGACTCGGCGTGCTTTAACTGTATTAACGAGGCGTTTATTGTGAGAGATTTTTGCGAGTAGGTATACGCCTTCACTAAGCGGTATTTTCAGCCTACGGTATTTACGATTTATGTGCTTTGGATGACAGTAGAAAGTGATTTATTTTGGCTTCTAGTTTCTTTTTTTATGACTGCGTTAACACTGTCTAGCAATACTCGTATTACTGCATTGTTCTAATAACGTAACTAGATATACATATAGAATAATTAATGAAAGAAATGAGTGTTGGTAGAAGTCGGTAATATTTAATGTTGTTGTAGTTTCACTCTTTGATCTAAAAAAGCAGAGTGACTTTGGTGTAAATGGTCATCAGTGTGATTCTGTAGCGGTTTTTCTGTTCATAAGTTGTCTTTACTCTTCAGCGACTGAGTTGATGCTGTCATCTACTTACCCCGGAAAAAACTTTTAGGGACTGGGGGACCGAAGGACCAGGACCCGTCTATGTCTTGAATCTTTTCAGGTACTTAGTACATTGAAATAAAACCTAATTCCTAATTTACAAATACAAAATATTAGCAACAAACCTAACAAACCTAAGGGGTAGCAAAGCATCTCTTACATTGTTTTAGTGAAAAATTAAGACAGGTAAGTCATTCACCCGACCGCCTTACTAATATTTCTTCGGCTACATAACCCAAAAATCTATACTACAAATCTGATATTAATGTCACTGCTAAAAAACTCCGTCGGCCCGATAATAAACGATCAAAGTCTAACATTTTTAGCGAGCAATTTGCAGTGAGTTGAGTACAGTTGGAGATGAGTTGATTGATGAGATGATTTTTCATCGGCGCAATCAGCGCGCACCTGAGTGTTGGGAACCGTGTGATTATGAAAAGCTTTGAATTTTGTCGTAACACTCGTAACACATTAACATATTAAGGATTTTACTCTGTGTACTGCTACCTATCTTATTATGCTTAACATTAAGTTTATAACGTTATTTGATGTTAGTCTGCAGTATGAATTAATTTTAATAATAATATGTGAATATTTTGATGCAGATAAATTAATCAAAGATTTAGTAATGAGTTCTCTTAATTATTTGTTTCAAATACTTTTATAGATTAACAGGTTGAGATTTTGCATGTTATAATCGCATACAAGCATTTTCTGTAATAATTTTCCTGTAATAGGATCATCTGTAACAAAGATGCACAACAGAGCAACAAACAAGTAGAATATATTCAATTTCCAGGAAATTATTACCAGGAAGTGAATCTGGAATTCTTACATATATAGTAAGTTTGTTACTTAGAGTATGTTTGTTTTTCTCAAAAAGTGTAAAGTTATTATGTGGTTTCAAGAATACGGCAAGATAGATATGAGCACTAACTTCTAGGAATAAAATGTAGTCAGAATAACGTATAAACTTTTCAATGTACGTGATACGATCAGAACCGGTATCGCATTACCAAAACAGATTAATTAACCCGACACGGACTTTAGTCGCCGATAATTTCAAATTTTCTGCAGAGCGGCGCCTCTGTATAAATTGTGTTAAGCCCGGCTCCGGGTGACACGCCGGTCTTAGCGTTATAATTACAACGATTACGAACGACAGCTATAACGGGCTCGCTATGTACTGCCACTGACAACGAACAAATGTTCCGTTTAACTGAGCTTAGTGTCAGCTCGGAGTGAGTGAGCTATCGGGCTTGAAACGCGGAACTTGAACAAATGTTAACATTGAAACATTGTTTTTTTTTGTTTAGTTTTTAAAAAAATTAAGTAACGATGACAGTGCGGTCTAGTTGTATTCAGTTATTTTTAAGTCGAGTCACAGGTGTAACGTTTCGTGTTACTTACGTGTGTAACTTAAGCTGTGGTCGTGTCTATTTAGTCTAGACAGTCGATGTCAGTTTAACGATTTTTTTATCTATTCATCACTCCTTGAGGTCCACTGCTACACGTAGACCTTCGCTAATGGAGGTCTTGTCAAAGGTCTTGTAGAAAGACTTTTTTTCTGGAAGTTTTGACTGGCTACGTCGCTTAGTCGTTTACGACATTCACTGGAAGAGAGAGAGTAGTACTAATTAAGAACGATGCCAAAGGGAACAACATCCTTTTATTAATTAAATATTAAAAAAGTGGGCAAAGTTAATACAATTTTTGGTACGCCGGTAACAGTTATTGAACTATTTTACTAAATTAACGGGATGCAAAGGGTTCGCCCCTCTGCCAAGCCCTGGCACCGTCCCGCCGGGGTCTGCCCGCAAGACAACCTTGACTCCACGGCATACTAACCTTATAACTTTCTTCACAAACTCCACAAACCATCTCTAACGTCCACAAAATATTGCTTAAATAAATGGCTTGAACTTCCAAAAGTTTAATTGTTCTTAAACATTAAAAGATTTTACAATAAATTGGCTTCTGCTTACAAACTTAGTTTAATGACTTTGTAAATTGGCGCCACAGCGCTTGCTCTGTAACTATTTGCAATACAACCTTAATTAAGGTCGTAAATTAGCGGATATTAATAATATTAATCATATTTAGTAGTAACATGTTTATTAAACAGTAAAACTTGATTCTTACGATTTATTTAGAATTCCAACAAATAAAATAAATAGCATTATTTTCATAGATATTAATTCACGTTATAAATTATCACTTATGTTATTTTATATTGACGTGCTGATAGCCTAATCGTATAAAATTGGGCTCCTTATTTTGTTGTCCCCAGTTTCAATCACACACATTTACACACACGTTAAAAATGATTTACATAAAAATCTAAGGGGTCAACTTCATAAAATGTGGTGAATTAATACTTAATTTGAGTGGAAATCCTTGACTACTGAGTTCTTGAGGCAATGTGTTGACAATCACATCACTGTAGCACAGCTAATACATTTTCACGCTATATACTCGCAGATACATTATTATCATTTAAAAAAAAGGTGAAAAATAGTTAATTGTTTATATGGGCACCTTACAACGGTGCCAGTAACTACAAGGATACCTAATACAGTAGGACTCTAGCCGGCCCCTAAGGGCCTATGGCCTGCCATCTGACGGCCTGTCTTTCGGCTGTTATTTACGGGTAACATTTAAAAACAGAGCAGACAAAAGATGCTTAAGGAATTTCAGGCCTCTTAAGTCTTATCTTGCGTTGGCTACGCGCCCCCAGTGCCATGCAATTACTAAATTTTGTTCACTAGCCCTTTGCTCCCGTGTTTGTCTGCGTTAAAAAATTAATTGTTTTTTTATCGTCATCATTATTCATATTACCAGTTAACATACTGTCAAGTACCGCAAATGGTTTTAATTTTAATATAAGAGGTCGTGTGACACATAATTTGTTACATTATTTGATTCAGACTTTTATTACATATCTATAATTGATGAAAGGGCTCCATATAGTTCTTTGATTACTATGCGATCAAAAAATTACAAGGTTAGACTAATTTAATAGGACGTCTTATATGCTGGGACAAAATTTCGCTTGTATATAAATTGTACGTACCAATATTTTTCCAAAAATATCGTCAACGTACAGACATACATAACTCGCAATTTATTTATATTAGAGAAAAGCAATAAAAGGAAATTTACGGTGCGTTTCCACAGCACCGCGCGGGAGATAACCCGGGCTTAAGGGATATTTATCGCTAACTTCGCACTCTTCTATTCATAATATTTTGCGTTGAAATTAGCAATTGTTACTTACGCGAAAGTTGTTCTTGTTAAGCTTCGTTGTTCCATTTTAGCGGAGTTCCGAGATGAGAAAACTTGGATGTAAGTAAAATGGCATAGTTAAAGTAACTAATTACTTTTGGTACTAAATTTTTTATGTATGTTTATATTGGTGGCGGAAAATGATCTTTAAGTCAAAATATACTTTTATTCGTATAATACAGGTGGTAAATGTTTTTTTTTATTTTTATTAAGAAGCTATAATAAACTGTGAACAGCGGTACTCAAGGGCATCTTTCTGCATTTCAAACAACTTTGAGACCATTAAAGAACACTTCCATGAATGTATGTCACGATGGTTGGCTGCCAGAGAATTCTTATAGCATTAAGCTCACTTTTGTACTCTAGTGTAAGATAAAAAAGATTAAATAAATAAATGTTTTCTATTTTTGTGTAGAGAGAAATCCAAAATATCACATGTACCTACATACTCTGAGAACAATAATAGAAGCTACGAAGTTTTATAAAATTAAACAACATTCTATAAAAGAAAAAAAAAAACATTTATCAATTATTTTCTTAAATATAACAACGGATAAAATATGAAAGCAATTGAACAGAACATTTGGCGAGCGCCCCAAGCATCTGAATCCACCCCGGCGTTGCTGTCGCCCATTAATCGGTGTAATTATAGCGCTAAGACCTGCTTGTCATTGGAAGCCCGGCTTATACAATTACGTGCGGAAACAGAAACGAATGTTAGTGCCTCATACATTTTGAGAAGCGAAACTATGGGTAGCTTATTTTATTACCTACCTACTATACTATACTATGCTATGGTATGCTATGCTATGTCACAATACCGGTTTGCCGCGCAGTGTGTCCCGAGTTCGACCCCTGGCCAGAAAGATATCTGAATAATTAATTTAGATTTTTGTTCTGAGTCTGGGTGTATGTGTATTCGTCTTTGTGTGTCTCTGACACCCGCGACACCGGACAAAATCTTATTGTGGGTGCGAATAGCGTAGCAAGCCTCTCAGCGTCTAGCTATGTACCCGCATAATCATTACTCTAAGAAAAGTTATGGGGTTGTTAAGATTAGATAATATTTTGGGATTTTAGGGTAGTCGACCGCAAGACATCCCTCAAATAATATTTAACCATAAAATTAAGTATTCGTCGGGTTTTAAAGTGCTCTGATAACATCTAATGCTAACATATCTAAGATTATATTGTCGGCAGGCGTCAACTAAGGAACCGAAATAAAGGGTCCCTCTAGAACTTTTGAAGTTGGTAGAATCCTGGTCGTTTGAATACGATGGCACCACGGCCACACCTTATAAAGCAGTGTTAAGCATTGCTGTGTTCTAGTCTGAAGAGTGTGGTAAGGGAGACATACTAATCCAAGGCATTCCAACTTAGTTCTCAGGTGTAGCAACGCATCTTATCTGGGGTTGATTACAGATTTACATTGGCGGCAGTGGCTACTTACTATCAGGTGGAGTGCACGCTCGCTTGCTACTTCGATCATATGAAAAAAAAACATAATTGGTCATCAACAGTTGACGTTGATTAGCTATAGTTTAGAGCATGCGTGAAGAGCAAACAAAAATCTTATGGTATACGAAGAAGTTGTGCATTAAATTCCTTATAGGGTAGAACTTTTGAAGGCTTATTTAGCCATTAGTCACATAGCGGAATGCTTAGCGTTTCATTAGCGCGACACACTTAGCCGCGGCCGATGAGAAATGGCAAGTCGTCTCAACTCGACTCAATTTCGTCACAAATTGCCTGCTACCCGGAATTTGTATAATTCCAATCATTTATTATCGCAAGTACGCAACGGAAATATGGAACACTTTTTTGTGATCGAAACATTTTAGATTTTGGTATTTGAGTAAAATTTCACTGTAACCTGATGGCAGGTGGGAAGCAAACAAATTCAGGTCTAATACTAGGCGTCAAAAACTGGCAACTGTCCAAAATTTGATAGTAGATGTGACAAAAATGTCAGGGAGAGAATTGATCACAAAGGTACCTACACCTTTTGAAACTATGGATTCGATTTACGATTCAATTGCCATAGTTGTACTGATATTATTTTGTAGTATAAAATATTATATAGTTACATACATAGAATTAAAAAAAAACTACTACTTAATGATTCAGTATTTTTTTGTAAAAGTTAAGTTCCTTTGATGTTATTTATCTTCATTTCTTACATGATTTCGCCATAGCTTATATCGTCAAAATATTACATAATTCTACTCATTTTTTTCGTTTAATTTTCTTAATGTAAATTAAACCTATGTTACACAGTGATAAGAAGCACGTAATCAATATTACTATTTAATGGAAGTGTTTAATTATATCGTTCCAGTTAATAAACAAATATAGTTTTCGAGGAATCTTCATAAAATAATGTTTTTGATACGCTATGAACAACTGCCATTCACGTTGATACATATCTCATGTTATTATCATCAGAATGCTCGCTAAGCCGGTTCATTAGTTAACAGCCGCCCTGCAGGCTTATGTAAATTGTATTGTTCAAGAATAGGCAGTGAGACGACGCTGACTCTTCGAAAATGTACGCACTATTACTTAGCTGCTTTAATTTGATACATTACATAAATTTAAGGATTGAGAAAAAAATAGTTTTTTTTTAGGTGATAAATAATTATCATTACAAGTATTGTATACTATAATAGAAATTAATTATCACTTGCTCTAAGTATGATAAAAAACAACTTGAGAAAACTTTGTTGAAAGGTGGTAGAATATTGTTGAGCTAAAGCTTATCTCACAACTTATCTGGCGCGCACTCTGTCCCACTGCTATTAGACCATTTGGGTAATGGAGAATTGACATACCTACTATGTAAGATGTTATTAAAACTCATTTTCTGCTTAATACTTTATAATTCACGCTAATTTCTTCTTTGCATCATTGTTTATAGTTTAAAAAATTGTGTATACTTTGAGTATCATGCTCTATGTAATCTTCAAATGATCTGTGACAGTAAACTCCTTTGTTAACTAAAGAAACGTGCAATACCCGTAATGTAGTGTCCCATTTGTTTGCGCAATATATTCATGGCTCCGTAGGTGAAGAGCGGCGGGAATTAAAGCGATTAAGGGTTCAAGTTGGATTCCGAGGGATCATAAGGTAAGGGTCGGCGTAGGTAATGTATTTGCATCTCATAAGATACCATGAATATAGAATGAGGTCGAGAGAATTAGCGCTTGTTGAAACAAGTTGTGTGTGAAATTTAGAAGTCGGTAGAGCTTCTGCCTTGTAATACTTGCTGTGTTCAGAAGTTGTAGTTAAGAAGATGCTATAAAGTACTTATTACGCTTTTCAAATCTGAACACATCATGGGCTTCTGCAAAATTTGCGGTTGATTTAAGGGTGGTAGTGACCATTTTAAATTGGGAAAGCCCTAGGTGGCTTGCCTGTTATGAAGAGAGAGAAACAATTATAATTTCTTAATTAATTAATTTCGATATTACTAATAGAAACGAGATTTTTTCTATTTGAAAAATAGTCCTTTTGTTAGAATGGTAGCTTAAGCCCAACACCGTGAAAAATTTAAATCCTATAACCACGCCCACCATATTCGCCTCGTCTGAAGACGTCGTTAACAAATTTTGTATTTCTAAAGTCTTATTCAGTTGGCAAAGTAATCGTTTGGAACGCGCCAGAGGTAAATAGTTAATGAGCCGTGAAGAAAAGTTTTGATGGAGCTGTTAACAAAATTTTATACTAAACTAAATTACATGCCGGCGAATAGATCTAAACTTGGGATGAATGCTGCTGAACTGCACATACGGGTAGTACTAAGGTATGTACAGAAAACTACTAAAGTTGTGCTAAACACTTTTAAACTAGCAAATCGCTACAAATTCGTTTTGTATTGATGGGATTCTGGAATGAGATTTTTGTTTGTTAGAGTACTTATGCACTTATTGTTTTTTTGTTTTGACTTTTGGTAAGGTAGATAAGAATTGAGATAATGAGGATGAAGAAGGATGAAAAAGACGCAGATGATTCTATCCTATCCTAATTATTATAAATGCGAATGTCCATTTGTTCGTTTGTTTGTAACGCCGTTACGTCATAACTGCTCAACCGATCGTTATCAAATTTTGCACACACATAGTAAGGGGTTCAGAAAAGGACAAAGAGAAACTTTCATTCTGAAAAACTTACTTCTCCCGAGGGATAGAAAAGTGACTTTTATACCTACGGCCTCTTTGTGCGAATGTATACATTAGCGCGAGCGAACCTGCGGGTAAAAACTAGTTATTAATATCAGACATTACTACTGACAATTTCGTATGTCCACAAATTTAAAATTACGAATCATAGATACCTAATGTTACACGGACGTGTTGTAATGCATATTAAGTTGTGCCACATACGGTGGCAAGAATAAAGTAAAATCGTTCATCAGCTCTAAAACTAGTTAGTAAAAGCAACTTCATTCCAACAGCACTTTACATTTTCATAGCGGATTAGACGTTGCACTAAATAGCAAACTTAAAATGCAAATAAAGCAAAATGCGTACCACTGCGGTGGGATATGAAAGAATAAAAAGCTCGTTCGTTTTAACGTCCGCAATGAAGTCATACATGAAACTTAATTAGCTACCGGCCAGCTAAGTACGCACGGCTGGTACACGGCGTATGTACGCCGGTCAACGCGCCCCGGCTCTAATTAGTAAGTGCTCGAACATAACGCGATCCCTTGAATAATTATGAATGGTGGCCTTGACCGCTTGTCTGATTAACAGGTTACGAGCGATCAACTGTTTTTAAAAAGTAAATATATATTATTAACACTCATCTGGTATAAACTCTGACCCTTTACGTTTGGGGTCCGTTTTTCAATCCCATTGATTTTTAACTATTCTTATTATCGTATTTAACGCAAATTAAAGTTAATAAAGCTATTTAAAGTCTATCAATTGTATGCTATAACCTAAAACTGATGAGATTAAGAGCAGATATGTGTCCTATTGGGAAAATTTTGAATTGAGGATGAAAAACTGAGAATCTTCTCCAAAAAAAATGTAAATTTGTAAGTGGGTACGAGTATGTGCCTTGCGTGAAACAGATTACTTGCGATCCGATCATCGTAGCTGTTCTGTTGTGTGCAGTTAGTTCACTGGCATGTGCTTTTAAAATAGTAAAAATTAATGAAATCACTACTACTCAATTTTTAACAAAATAAATGTAAATATTGTTTTATTGGTTTACTTTTAC
>DWPV01000475.1:0-28636 GCA_018251915.1 Urbanus proteus proteus | reverse complement strand
AGGGTGTGGTCAGGGAGACAGACTTATCCGAGGTGTTCCATCTCAGTCCTCAGGGGTAGCAACGCATCTGTGGTCAACCCCAGGTGTGACCGTGATCAAATCTGGGATTGATTACAAATATCCATAGGCGGCAGTGGCCACTTACCATCAGGTGGACTGCAAGCTCGTTTGCTACTCACATGTTATAAAAAAAAGTGAGAATATAGTAGTCAGTATTGAATGCTTCAAGTATGCAAATGCAATTAACTCATATAAAGAGGCAGTAGGTGCATTTTATGTATAAAAGTTATTTTTCTATCCCTAGGGAATATGTACAATTTCGGAATGAGAGGTTCTCTTTGTTCTTTTCTGAATCCCTGGCAATGTGTATGCCAAATTTCATAATGATCGGTCAAGGTAAGTTGCTTAACGATTAAGTAGTTAAAACTTGAACAATCAAACAAATAGACATTCGCATTAATAATTAGGATTTTGTAATCCAACAAATCTGTGAATGTCCGGGAATTCAAAATTCCTGTAGGCTTCAGCGTTTCAGGTCAAAGAGTACGATTTAATATCACTGCTTATTGTTTTCTCGGCTGGTTTGGTTTGGTACAAGATATTTTAATATTAGGCAAAATGGCACCGATTTTTTGTTTTACATTTAGGTATGTGATAGAAGAAGAAAGGAAAAAGAAAAAGTTATCTTTCTGATGGTGTAGTATTTGCAACTTTGTAGCTAATTTGTATCAATAAATAAAATGGATGTGTCTGTTTGTAATTTCAAAATAACAATTCTTTACTCAATGCATATGAAAGTATACACGATACCTATAACAAAAATGCATTTTTATCTGTCTGTCTGTTTGGCTAAGGTAATATTCTAAAGCGCTGGACCGATTTTGACGGGACATTTAATTTTTGGATAAGTCTGGCATATTGAAATATATTGGCATACTTTGAAAACTCGAATATAATTTATAAGATATACCTTTAGATTTCCTTTGCGGTGGCTAGTCCTTTATTAGTGTATAACAAAGTTAATGAAACACAAAATGTTTCTTAATCTTTTCAAGCATAATCTCTCAAGATTAATCTCTTCAAGAATTGTAACGTATCTTTCGTTAACTTTAAATAGCAAGTAGACGTGAATAAATAAATGTCTGTCCTTAGATGGCTGTGATACACTAATTAAGAGATCATTTTATTGACCCAAAACACTTAAATTGTAAAAAAAATCCTCATAGGCAAAGTCACGAACAGTTATAAGTATATAATTTTTGTCAAGCGTTAAAAGATTTTTATCTGACAAAATGTGTTAACCAAGACACTATAAACTAGGCCGCCCCCGCGCCGCGCAATAGAAATATTTTATTATGACAGTTAACGAGCAGCGACTAATAATGTGGGGTCCTAAAATTAAAATGACGACGCCATAACATATGCTCAAATATCTTAGTTCATAACCTCGTAAGTAATGATATGACGCAGGCAGGTTGGTAGGTAATGTTGCCCTAATATCTAATCTACATTTTTGAAGTGATAACGTCTTGTAAATCGTTGAATGGCCACTCACCCGAAAAAGCATGAATTATTGTCACGTTCCCTCATTGTCACGTTCCTTCTGAGCCGGTTGTGTAAGCGAGAACGCGGAACAAGCGATAGGGAGGCAAGATCGGTTTAAGCGTTCAGCTTGTGACGCATCTATCTCCATTCAAAAGTATGCAATTTTTCATCAATCTTTTTTATGAACATAAAAAAGATTGAATGTAAAATTATGGAATTTACAGACATACAATTATCCTATATTATTGTTGGTAAATTATACGGTAAAAATTTGATTGTCAGAGCACTACTTTGATACTACTGTTTCTATTAGTGTTCGAAAATCTATTAATTTCACCCGTAGAGGAGTAGTCACAATACTGGTCTGCCGCGCAGTGGGTCCCAGGTTCGATTCCCGGTCAGACAGATATCTGAATGATGAATTTAGATTTCTGTTCTGGGTCTGGGTGTTTGAGTACTTGTCTTTGTGTGTCCGTGGCAACCACGACACATGAGAAAATCATACTGTGGGACTATGAGTGTAGAAAGCATATTTTTTATTTTGAAGTATGAAATTAATACAGGCATACCTAAAAGTCTCACAACGATACAATTACTGAACTCGCAGATATAAAATATTTTTATTAAGATCATATCTTTTTATGTTCTAAAAAATCTAGACACATATCATCATTGGGTATTAAATAAAAGTAGTCTAGCCTTATTGTAAATGAACAATATAACGTAGCTTCCAATGTAAGACATGTCGTCACAAGTTCCTCAATACAATTACTGGGCACTAGAGATTTACCAATAAATTTTGTTACTGTCAACGAAATTTTTGTTGTATAGTTACGACAAATATTTGATAACTAGACACAATGACATCCCTAGTTTGTTAACATCCGCCCACACTTAACTTTTTGTCGTAAACTTAGTGTATTAGATGTGGCCATTGGTTCCATTTTGGGAAATCTAGGTCTTTGCTTTTACTTAATATATGTTATAGATATCATATATTGGCAGCTAGTCGTAGTAAGTAGTGTGAAGTCATATTGTCCAAATGAATATCGGCCAATATGATGCTCGGCAATTCTTTAAAGTATTGTCATCGTGACTGGTTGACGTTTCAGGAGACACAAGGGCTGGTGCGTATTTTGGCCTAAGAGGAGGCCTTAAGAGGATTTCTTTTGGTTATTTTAAAAAAATGAGAACATTGTCCCTGTAGTTCCGGGACCAGAATAGGGCTATGGTATCTCCTGCCTGTCGTGAGAGGCGACTAAAAGGGGGACATCCGGGGTCGCAGGCGGCAAGAGTGGGAGCTCGAACCGTTCGTGTCCACAAACGGACACTTCAATTTTATTTATTTTGCTATTAGTGGGTATTAGTATGGTCTACATAGTTAACATTATTCCCGGAAATCTAAAACATCATACAGATGAAATTTACTTTAGACAGTTGTTGAAGTGTACAGTGTTACTCTTTTACAGATGGCGTGCAGCATCGAGAATCTCCATCAATTGTTTCCTCTACATGTGTGTCGAAAAACAAAAAAAAATGTTCAGTCCAAAAAAATGAGGTTTTTTTAACCTATGATGTGATTTAAAACGCTTGCTACACTTTATACCACTCAGTAGGTTTTTTCTGTGTCATGCATACCATGGCCACACCCAAAGACATACACACGCAGACCCAGATAAAAAATATCATCGGTCACTTTAGTATGTTGACCGCCGACACGTGGATAGCAACATAGTTAACATATTCCCGGAAAACTAAATCATACAGATGAAATTTACTTTAGACAGTTGTTGAAGTGTACATTTTACTCGTTTACAGATGGCGTGC
The DNA here is from genome assembly GCA_018251915.1 of Urbanus proteus proteus. Lineage (NCBI taxonomy): Eukaryota > Metazoa > Arthropoda > Insecta > Lepidoptera > Hesperiidae > Urbanus > Urbanus proteus. The sequence continues at coordinate 25,264 of DWPV01000475.1, read as the reverse complement.
AGCATCTAGGTTCTCCATCAATTGTTTCCTCTACATGTGTGTCGAAAAACAAAAAAGAATGTTCAATCCAAAAAAATGACATTTTTAAAAACTATGATGTGATTTAAAAAAACGCGTTCTTCAGTTTATACCACTCACTAGGTTTTCTTCTGTGTCGTGGTACATGCCATGTGAACACACAAAGACATACACACGCAAACCCAGACAAAAAATATCATCGGTCACTTTAGTGTGGTGACCGCCACGTGGATAGCAACATAGTTAACATATTCCCGGAAAATTAAATCATAGAGATGAAATTTACTTTAGACAGTTGTTGAAGTTTACATTTTACTCGTTTACAGATGGCGTGTTCGAGCTCAGTAAACACGGAGAGTGCTCAGCAATACAATTAATTAGAATTTATATAATGCTGTTTACTTGCAGCATTAGTTTGGTATAGGCATGACATATGTAAGGGCAGTGAGGAAGTGATAACATTTTACAGACTTATTTATTCAAATAAATTGAAGTGTCTGTTTGTGATTTTAAAATAACAACTTTTTACTCAATGCATATGAAAGTATACATGATACCTATATCTAACAAAAAAGCAATTAAAAAATGTCTGTCTATCTGTGTGTTTGGCTGGGGTAGTCTTAAACGGCTGGATCTATTTTGACGGGACATTCATTTGAAGATAGCTGAAAGTCTAAGGCGTAACATAGGCTACTTCCATTTTGGAAAAAAAAAAAACTTAACGCGGCAGGGTTACCTATGTTTAGATACGTATTCCATTTTACTTTTTCAACGCGGGTGAAACTCAGTAAACTGCGCGGGGATCAGCTAGTATTAAATAAATTAATATAAAAATAAAAAGGTGAGTCGATTAAGCTGTAAATTACGCTTTCTACGCTTAAGACCCCACATCAGGATATCAGATATTTGTCTAGCCGAGGATCGAACTAGGAACTCACTGCGTGATAGACCGTTGTGGTAACCGTTCCACCATGCAATCCTACCTTGTTTAAATCTATGCTTACGTACAGTACAGTTAGAGTACAGACCCGATTTTCAAAAGAAAATATATAAGCCATCCGATTAAACGCCTCATTGACGACTATACGTTAGGGTTGTCGTTAAAGTGTCAATGTAAACTAATAAATCGGCATTTCATTAACGGACAAGTGTTGTCACAGGTCAGAATGGCCGTGGGGCTTAAAAGAGACCTCTATCAATCTAGGATAAGAAGGTCATTACTGTCATTAGGAACTATTGATTATTATATTGATGAACTATGAGTTTAGTGATTTTTCAATGGGTAAATTTATAAGTGACAACCTGTGGGTACATCAAAGTTTATTATTTTGTCTAGAAATTATTAGTGTAAGATTATAGTTTTACTGATATAATAATATAAGCAAAGCACATATAGTCAGATTGCGTAGATTGCGTAGATTGCAGATTACGTAGATCTTAACCGATCTACAAAGATAACGGTTAACGTTAAAAGGTAAGTAAAGTGCTTCGGAGGGCACGTTAAGCTGTCAGTCCCGGTTGTTTTCATTGAATAGCAGTCGTTAAACATTGTTGAAGATGTCATGGGCAGTTTGAAAACATTCGAAAGGGTGGACCACTAACCAGCGTGGTGGAGTACGCTCCAAGCTTCTCAGTTTTGGGAGAAGTCCCGTGCCCAGCAGTGAGGTATAAAAAAGGGTCGTGGCGAATAATATAAGGGCATACTAAGTAAATTTAATTCCGGTCCAAGGACATTTAGTGATCGGTATAAAATCATGAGCCTTTTACGTCCGCATTACAGGTCGTTAAGAAGTAAATTTCAGTTTTTGTCATTATCATAATCTATTAGGCCTTGTTTCCTTCTGGCAGTTTGAGTTTCTGAGAACTTCGTGGTTTCCGAGATACTACGTTATTTAGTTGGATAAAAATATTATGATGTATAAATGTCTTTTATTATATGTCATAGAAGTTGCAAACGAGCATGCAGCCCATCTTATGAGAAGTGGCCACTGACATGGACATCTATAATCAACCCTAGAAAAGATCACAGTCCTACATGGGATCGATCACTATACGTTATTACCCCTGAAGACTAAGTTGTAACACCTCGAATAAATGTGTCTTCCTCATCTACTACTACTAGAAACTAGAGAAGTACTGGAACAGAGCAGCGCTGAACATTATTGAAGAAGGTAGAAGGTGTGGCGGTGGTGCCGTTGGAATCGAATCAGAAGTGTTTTTCCACCTTTAAATATGCCATAACTGCGTACATCCTATTAAGACAACAAACCTATGAACATTGTAACACAAAACTTTATAACAAGTAATGTTACATCAACAGTGTGACGTCACGATCGTCGGTGATTTAGGCGTAACCACAATAACATAAGGTATTTGTCTTCCAAATCGCAAACTTTGAATAAATTAGACGAACACAATGCGAACTTATATTATTAATTGATACGGTTTGAGTTTGTCGTTATGTTGTGTGAGCATTGATTTTATGAATTGTTGTAAATATTAATTTTGTATTAGTTATTACACGTGTCGGGTTGTGTCTGTTTTCAATAGAAATACTCGTTTCTATTTTCAATAGAAATTCTTCCTGTAGGTGTCGTAAAAGGCATCTAAGGGGCAAGATCCAGGAAACACTTTAGTACTTATATTATAATAGATCCATAGGGTTGACAAAAGTGGTAGAACTCTATGTAGTTCGACTCCGGCGGCACGACCGCCACACCTATTTCTGCCTTATAACGGCAGTGTTAAGCACTGCTGTATTTTGGTCTGAAGGATGTGGTAAGGGAGACATACTTATCCGAGGCGTTCCAGCTCAGTCCTCAGCGGTTGCAACGCATCTGTGGTCAACCTCAGGTAGGACCTTGATCTTATCTGGGGTTGATTACAGATGTCCATGGGCGGTAGTGTTCACATACCATCATGTGGACTGCAAGCTCGTTTGCTGCTTCGATCATATAAAAAAGGTCTAGTTCGGAAAGTTATAAATATACCCATACAAATATAAAATAGTTTTCAATTTAAAGACACAATTTAATTGCAAACAATTAGACTGCAGAAGTGTAAACAAAACTTTAGAAAATGTAATATTTAGGGACTTTTTTCTGTCGCGCGGATTTGTCCCAGCATACTGTAAGCGTAAGTTATTCAAGACTCATTTAACAAATTATATTGCATGTAACACGCGTGCATGCGTGCATGCATGCATGCTAGACGCGCGTGCAAGCGTAAACATAGGAAAAAAGTTCATTGTTAGAAAAACAGAACTCTCTAACTTCAATTTTTAATTATGCATATGCATGCAATATTTACTGCATCCATAGGGAACATGACGTGAATTTTTAAGTAAAATGAAACGTATTGTTCATCAAAACCCATTGTAAATGGTTTCTTTGTTAATTTTGTGACGTAAAAACGTGTAACAGCGTGGGTTCACTATCATTATTACTGTGGACGTGTGCAATTTTTAATGAACACGACCAATTAGAGGATTGAGCTTGGGGCTAATTAAATAGACAAATAGGTTAAATGGTCTACATGGTTTACTTATATGTACTTCGTAGTTTTTTATATTTGTTAAAGGAAAACTTACAAATAAGTAAGAAACATTAAAAGTTTCCGCATATACCTACTAGTATATATATCACTACATAGCATAAAACTATTCCGCTGTCTGTCTCTATGCTTAGATCTTTAAAACTACGCAACGAATTTTGATTCGGAATAGATAGAGTAACTTACTTAGATTATTGTCAGAATTAGTTTTAAATTTCTTAATATACATGTTTTATATCAAATATCTGTCGTGATGTGCGACATTAATGATTTAAATATTTTTATAGCTTTTGCCCCCGGCTTCGCACGCTTCTCTACTATATATTGGATGTTATTACATATATACATACATATAAACCGTCCTCTATCTATTAAAACAAACCGTTACGTTGTTTTAAAAATCTAAACATATATATATGACCGACAGTGGAAAGCGACTTTGTTTTATACTATGTACTGATAGTGATGATGAAGCATTATTCGTACAATTTTTAGTGTTTAACCCGTCTGCTTTGTTTAACACTATGTTCTACATGCTGCCTATAGCTGCACCGCGAATATTGTCCTAGCTGCCATTCAATCCCCTACTTGCAACAGACATCATTGACTCCTTTGAACTGCGCAAAAATATCAACAAAAATTGGATTACTGGGTAGGTCCAGCTGGACGAGTATACCCGCCCTCACCGAGAATGTGGCCACAGCATACTTATCCCGTGTATATTTGTGTATAAGATAACCTGTATATTCTGTATATAATAATTCCAAACTGATGAGTGTTTTTTAAAGAACCATAACTTTTCACAATGGGAGGTATTGTGAAACAATATCTATTTACGCCACCTCGTTATAACACATATATTAATACTTGAATAGTAATGCCATCTGGCGGTTGTCTATTCAATACCCAGCAATATTGCACTAACTCCATCTAGTGTAAAATTGTTAAAACTAGTTACTCGCTACGAAAGGACGTAGTTCCAGATTGCTACGTTGCGTAGAGGTCTACGGATTCGGCTACACGCCATCTATGTATGTTTTGTAAAATTTTTGCTACGAATACACGTTTGCTACATTCCGTAGATGACTACGGAGACTATCTTCTACGAAACAAGTATTATATGATGTATATTTAATTGGTTACACACTAGATGGCAGTGTGTTAACCAAAAGATTGGAAATAAAAATAGAATATTGCGTTGTGTAAATAATAAATAAAATTGAAGTGTCTGTTTGTAATATCAAAATATCATATTTTACTCAATGCGTATGGAAGTATACAAGATACCAATAACGAAAATGTAATAACAATTTTTTTGTCTGTCTGTCTATCTATCTGTCTATACCTATGTTAAGATATGTATCGCATTTTTATTTTTTTTAACGCGGGTGAAACCGCGGGGATCGGCTTGTATTGAATAAGTATATAACTTATTCACAAAATATCTACAGTATAAAGTTGATCTATTTGAAAACAGATATTTCAACGAAACAAAATATACTTTGTTTATTAAAAATATCAAAGGGCTAAAATGTCAAACTACGTGATGAATGCCTTAGTTTCACCTTTTTACTCGCTTTCCCTTTTATAATCCCTTTTTATATTTTATAAAGCACTTTTTAGATTATGAGTCCTCAATTTCGCTATGATAGATTGCTTTTGATAGAAAAATATAATTAAGTACATAGCTTTATACGCAGCTTCGCACGCGTTAAGTTGTATATAAACCTTCCTCTTGAATATTATTCCTCTTCCTATTTATAAAAAAAAACCGCATCAAAATCCGCTGCGTAGGTTTAAAGATTTAGCATACATAGAGACAGAGAGCGGAAAGCGACTTTGTTTTATACCATGTATAGATAGTGATAATTACGCTGCTACACAAAGTAAGTAAGTAAGCTTTTAATGCATTGGTTGAAACAATATGATAAGTAATTACCCAAAGTTATTGAACTGACGTCGGTCGCGGTCAACAGTTTCCTCGGAAAACTTTTGTGGGGAAAAAAACATTCCGAGAGCCTGGTTTACCATTGGTCAGTTGTATTGGAGACATACGAATAAACTGTTACCGTGTAACATCTATTATTCAATCGCATTGCAACTATCTGATGGAGAATATTTCAGCATTATTTACTTGGGGAAAGGTCCCTAAAAAGGAAAAGTACTTAAATGGAAAAAATGTAAAAAATGGAATGGTTAAAATAATGGCAAAAATGCATCATTTTTTAAATATTCAGCATGATATCGAGGTAGCACTGAAATTTTCTGCGAAAAACAACCGATTCTCTGTTTAATTATGCTTTCCAAACCTTGTCGCAATTTCCAAAAAGTGTAAAATTACGACCTCAAATATAGTTACGAGCACCAAAGAGAGGTCGATTGCAATCTGTGCCGTGCATCGAGTGGATCCGATAACAATCGAACTGAAAATATTTTTAAACGTGACCTTATTTTGAACGCAAACTCTTGTCTATAGAAATGTCTGTTAATCGAATAGAATATTATAGGTAGAATCTCTAGACATTGCCTCGGTACTTTTGGATTATGAAGTGTTTTATTATGACCATTTAATTAATTATATAAAGTTTTATGCCATAGATCAATATAGTCTAGAATAGACTTACTTTCTCTGTTTCCGAAAATGTTGTTAGAAAGGGATAAAATCTATAAGATAGGCATTATAATTTTCTTTTGTAACACAAACGTACAATACTGCTTATCAACATTGTTGCGAAGCGCGGTGGCTATTGAGAACCCCAACTAGGAGCGGCCCATATGCAGCCATGGACCTCAAAGGGCTGATGGATAGAATGAATGGATATCTGACGGGTTTGACGTGTGTGAAGAGTAAGATACACTTAAATAATACATGCAACTAAGAGCCTTTGTTTAACTAGTTAATATATTCTATTAGTTGGCTAATTAACTGTACAGGATGTAAAAAATACTATCATTACATAATCACTACATAGTATAATGCAAAGTCGCTTTCCGCTGGCTATCCCTATGTGTGCTTAGATCTTAAAAAATACGCAACGGATTTTGATGCGTTTTTTTTAAATAGATAATAATTCTAGATAAAGGTTTATAGGCAATTTAATGCGTGCCAAGCCGCGGGAAAAAGCTAGTTTTCTATACCAAAAATTTATCCATTTTAGTCTGTAGGATTCCCTATTTTGGAGTTAGTCGCCGAGGCCCGTGGACAGCGCTGACCACATATTATTACATAAACGGCATGTTCGTTTTCTATCCTTAAAAATACGTACAATTATATAACTTGAAGATTAACTAACTGAAGCTTCTAGCAAATATCTGACGTAACTACTCGGTAACTAATATTGACGATTATATCGCCTCAGGCGCTCATTAGCGTGTGTAATGTTCTCATATATCGTCTCTCTGTTAGTACAACACTGTTGGATGTTATTCTTAATGTTAGCTGTAACTTAATATGTATTAGTCTCAATTATTTTACTTTTCGTTTCAGAGAATTCAATGTGTTACGATTTATTGAGGACCCGGATTGCGCAATGATTAACACACCGGACCGCTAATCCGAGGGTCCTGGGTTCGATTCCCAACGAGACGGAAATTTGAATGATGAGTTTAAATTTCCGTTCTTGGTCTGAGTGTATGTTCTTGTCTTGTGTTGTCCATGGCACCTACGACACAGGGAATCCTAGTGTGAGGCTATGAGTGTGAAGCGTTATTTATTATTTTTGACATTATTCTTGAACCAATACAAATAAATATTTTATTTAAAGTTAATAATTTGTTTCAATATTAATGACCATTACATTATTTTCAAAATGTGTTTCGAATAGAAGCGGCAAAAGAATATGGATTTTAACATACTGAGTTACTAAAAAACTAACTTAACATTAAATTAAAATTTCATGTGATTTTCAAACAGCATAACAATTTTACCCTAAAATTTCATAGCACGTTTTAAAAATGTCATTAAAGGAGGAAATGTTCATTCTACGCTATCTTCCTGTTTTATTCTGGAAAAACGTTTTATCTACAAAATTTGTGGGAGAATAATGCTTAATTTACTATTATGCAATAGTAATATTATGTTAGAAAGAAAAAAACCCGACTGCTTAAATAGTGTAATTATAAATCTATGGACTCAGTCTGATTCAAATGAATAAATAAAATAAATAAAACTTCTTTTTCAGTTTTAAGGTTCTATATTTAAAAATTATGGAGCCTATGTCACTACGACAATTAAGACGAATCCAAAGATACCTCATGTGTTAAAATTCGTCTAGCTGTTAGGGCTGTAGGGCGTGCCAAAGAAATGGACATACATACATACATACATACATACATACATACATACATACATATATACATACATACATACATACATACATACATACATAAAACGCTCCAAAAATATTATGCTCCTTCTGACGCAATTTTTGCGAAAGTAGTGTTTCAACCTTAGAAAGTATTGATAGAGTTAGTCAGCGAATCTAATCTTTAGACGTTCAATCCTTTAAACCGGCTGTCAGGTTTGCTGCAACTGCTGACTGGCTTCCGGTGATGGATGGGAAATGTAAGGAATAAGCTCTGGGGAAATACGTTTTTATTTTATTTTGAAGGCAAGGAATATTTTGATTTTTTTTTCTTTGATGGAAGTAGCAAGCGAGCATACAGTCTACCTGATGGTAAGTGGATACTTTCGCCCATGGTCACCTGTAATCACCCCAGATAAGATCACAGTCCTACCTGAGGCCGGCCACAGATGCCTTGCTACTTGTTAGGGCGTTCCAAAAGCCTCGGATAAGTATGTCACAAAATGATGAATGATCAAAAGCTCGAATGATCGTATAATCGAATGATCGAACTTTTGTGGTAGTAACACGGGGAATAGTGTTACTTCCACTTTAGTAGATAGTACCACGGTAGGTATGAAGTGACGTGGTAACACGAGGATTTTTTTATTCCCCGTGTTACTACCATTAACTATGGTTTAGCACGAGGAATGAAAATCCCCCGTACTATTACTGGTAGTAAGTATAGTAGTAGTATAGGGAACAAACCATATTTTATAGCGTTTTCCACATTTCTTCTCATAAATTTAATAAAACATGACATTGATGTCAACCCGTGATACCATATGTCGATTAATGGATTCATCTTTATTAATTTACACATCCTGTATTATATTTCAGACATGCGCAAATAATAGCGGTGACATTATTACTCCAGTACTACTAGTACTACAGTTGTACTAGTACTGAAATACTAAAATTACTAAATAAAATTAAAATAACACAAAATCCTGCATTTCAGCCAAACACTCATTTCAAAATGCCCGAATTCAATTTAACTGTTCTTTTTCGCCTCTTTTACTGTTTTCATATTGTTTCTGTGAGTATTTTCACAAAAGAAATTTCTCTGTACAATGAGACACTCAACTGACCCTTTTGTATGCTTTTCGAATTTAAACTTTCATCGTTTTAAAGTCTTTGCGAAAATTGAGAACTCGTTTGTTCGTCAACTTCACTTGAAGTGGTCATTTTCATTAAAAAGTATGCGAGATTTTTGTTTTTGTTCGGTGAACGTAGCAAATTGCAGTCGAAATTGAATAATGAGTCGGAGGTAACGCCGCGTACTGATTTTATTTTATGACAACCGTATAACACTACAAGAATATAATTTACTTTATAAAATAAATAAATAATGGATCACACTCATAGCCCCACACTAGGATTTCCAGTGTCGTGGGTACCATGGACACACACCCAAACCAAGAACGCAAATTTAAACTCATCATTCAAATTCGCTGGGAGTCGAACCCAGTACCCTCAGATTAACGGTCCGGCGTGTTATTCATTGCGCCATCTGGGTCGTCAAATATTTTAAATTTCTACAAAAGATTTGTTGCTTAAATATCTTTATTATTTTTTAATAAAGTGTTTTTAAACATGGAAGTAGCAGATGATCTTGCAGGCCACCTGATTTTGAATAACTGCCTCTCATGAACCTTTAAACAACTGCAGCTCTGCAGTCTTATTTTGGCTACAAATGCGATGCTACTTCTGAAAATTAAGTTGGGATCAGGGCTACTTATCTCCATTACCAGAAACAAAAACTAGAAGATACCAGCGTTGAAAACAGCTGATGTTTCAAGGTAGAAATAAAAGTGACGGTAGTGCCACTGCAGTCGAACCACAAATGGTTCTGTTATATTCAATCTAGGTCAACACCTAAGCTAAAATTATTGTCGACTCAGCGGAAATAACACACATAAATGAATATCGATAAGAAAATACATGAATGTGTGTTATAGTATAATCGGCAATCAATAAATAAAATTGAAGTGTCTGTTTGTGATTTCAAAATAACATTGTTTTTCTCAACGCATATGAAAGTATAGACGATACCAATAACGAAAATGCAATTAAAAAATTTGTCTGTCTGTCTGTTTGGCTGAGGTAATCTTCTGAACGGCCAGACCGATTTTGACGGAACTTTCACTGGAAGACAGGTGAAAATCTAAGGCGTAACATAGGGCTACTTTAATTTTGGAAGAAAGCATTAGCGCGTACGCCACACGCATGCGGGCCCTCTTGCGAGAGGCCGGGGTTTCAGTTTGGTTTAAATATGTATTCCTTTTTACTTTTTTTTAATCGCGGGTGAAACCTTGGGGATCAGCTAGTCTATAAACCCAAAATTTTGGTCATTTAGTACTTGTCTCCTAATAGCGCCGGATCAATACCCAACTTGCGATCTTTTACCTCTGGTAATTGCTGGTTCGCGTAGTCTACCTTGGTGTCGAGGGTTTCCGTAAATAAAAGTCCGTAAGTAGAAGTCAAATCAAATTGTACAAGCTTATACGAGTAAGTGTCTCTGTAAATTATGAACAGACAGGGTAGTTTTAGTTACAGTCTTTTATTTCAAAATATGTTAACGGTGCCATCTAACAATTCTACCAACAACATGCATAAATTATTCAAATTTACAAATGAAAGAACACAATCGCATTGAAGTTTATAATTCTAACCATTTTATGAGTCCATAAAATGTATCTAATTAAATCGTATCAGCACTGTTACGATTTATGTGCGATAAAATTTAACAATCCCGAAGAATACAAGTCTGAATAAAACACGACAACGAACTCATTCAACAGGAATTATGCCTAAGACGTAATGGCGCAATTTCCTTTGTCTTTACGTGGATAAATTGGGAGGAAAATATAATATACCATTTTCTTCGGCACAAAGCAATAGGGTGAGGCTTTATTTTAAAGAAAATGTTACTTTGGCATTTTATTTTATTTAACTTGCCTTGTTATTTTGTATGCATGTGAATCAAATCGTGATACCTACTCAATTTTAACAAGTTTCTCTTCTCTCTTGAGTAATTATGTGCACTACATAGTATAAAATAAAGTCGCTTTCCGCTGTATCTCCTTATGTAGGCTTAGATTTTAAAAATTACGCAACGGATTTTGATGCATTTTTTTAATAGATAGAGTGATTCAAGAGGTAGGTTTAGGTACCTACGAGTATATGTAATTTAATGCGTGCGAAGCTGCGGGCAAAAGCTAGTATCCTTCAAAAACATTTAATCTTCGTATCACATGGGACTGGGCTGATGAAAAAATAATGGGTCTACCATCTTCGGTTGTTCGAAATATTGGAAAATGCATGTTATGAGGGTTCAAAAAACGACCATGCGCTTCGTCAAGAATTGCCCTGGACACTTCTCTTTGCATGTTTCGACGGGGTACTGCCGTGTCCTTCGATTCAAAATCAGCGAATTGTCATCCAAAATCATTGTCATCCAGAAAAAGGTGTACGCATAATTCCGAAATTATAATCATCATATCATAATCATATCCGAATCATCATATTATAATCATATCCGAATAAATAAGGTCGAAGTTATCTATTAGTTATTAAAATAAAATCTTTTAATTTTTTCATTATTCTTTAGATTTTATTCCCATAGATTTTATAGGATCAGTATTCCGTAGACTAACTTCATATCTGAAATTAATACAACCAACATTAATACCAGGAATTAGCTGCTTCAGTCTTATGACCCGAGCGCTCCAAATTTCATAATAGCACATTACGAAAGTTTTATCATTAACTGTGTAATGGCTCTACTTCGTTAAAAGCTTTCCTTATTCGGCTGGAGCCTTATAACATTCGTATGTTTATCATATTATAATAATAGTTATATAAAAGTATATTAAATGTAGATTTGCATATGGAGATCATTGTGAGAATGTATGTCTATATAAAATATATTCTTGCAAATAAGAAATCTATACAAACAAATAAAATTGAAGTGTCTGTTTATGTTTTCAAAATAACATTTTTTCAATGCATATGAAAGTATACTCGATACTAATACCGAAAATACAATTTAATAAAATTGTCCGTCTGTCTGTTTTTTCTAAAAGGCCGGACCGATTTTGAGGAAACCTTCCCTGAAAGATAGCTGAAGGTCTAAGGCGTAATATAGGCTACTTTAATTTTGGAAAAAGCATTAGCGCGCACTCCACGCGCATGCGGCCGCCGTCGCGGGACAGCGGGGTGTTGCCTATGTTTAGATATGTATCGCTTTTTACTTTTTTAACGCGAGTGAAACCGCAGGGATCAGCTAGTGCTTAATATGTAATTGGTTGATATAATCAAATGATAAAACTTCTATCATTCTATGAGGCCCGAAGACAGTAATAGAACTTTAATGCTACTCATACATAAAAAAACATGTGGCGTGATGTGGCGTTTCCATATGACAACACTATCAAATAAATTCATCTATAATCTAATAATATCGTTAATACATAGTCATAGTTATTATTATAATAAATTAATTTGTTTGGATTCAAATTGGGTTTATTTAAGTGGTACTTATTTCACGTAAGACGGGACGTTTTCTAAGAATAGTTTTTCTCTTCATTTTATACCTCTTTCTGACTACACCGATATTTGAAAAACAATTTTTAAACGAAGTTATCGTACAGCCGTTAACTGAGTGGCGACTGATAACTTTTTGCCGCAATTCAAATGTCATTTGGTTTCTTTTTGGTTTCCCCTTGGCACGCCCGCGTGGACTCCCGCCAAGAGATTGCAGCTCTGATGTAACCGTGTTCCTGCTCGCACTTTCGTTCATAACGAAGGTTCTCAGGTTCGATTCTCAGTCGGACATAACACATTTTAAAGGTAGAACACTTTAAGATTGAACCTTGGCACCATCGCCATATCCAATTCTACATTATAACGGCAGTGTTAAGCACTGCGGCTTAAAGGGTGTGGTACCTAAGGGAGATATACTTTTAAGGCGTTACAACTTAGTCCTCAGGGGTAGCAACGTATCTGTGGCCAATCTTAGTTAAGACTGTTCTTATCTGGGGTTGATTACAAATGTCCAGGGGTGATATAATGAATGGATAATTGATGTTGTTACGTGAAAAATATATGGTAAAATCAATTGTAATGTTATGAAAAATGTGTTTTATACGAAATATAAAACAATATGTTACAAAGCGATTCATCTAGATTTAGACAGGCGTATCAACATTACTCCAGTTGCTTCGACGTGTACAATTGATAGATTGTCTGTAGCCTATTTGTGCCATATTAGTCTATTTGTCTTGTTTAATGTACAATTTTTGCTACACGATAAAGTTGATCTACGTTTTTCGTTTTTTTTTGTTTTTTGTATTTGTATTTTTTTTTATGATATGGAAGTAGTAAACGTACCACAATACACTTGATTGTAAGTGGCCAGTGCCATCCATGTCCACATCTGTAAAATAAGTTTTAACTGAGTTAGGACACAGCTGTGTTGCTATCCCTTGAGGAATAAGTTAGATAGCCCTATATAAGAGTGTTTCTCTTACCACGCCCTTCAAACTAGAACAAAGCATGACAATTCTTAAGCCAATATTTTTTTAATGATAAACATTTGTAATAATAAAGCTTCTCTTAGGTGTCATAAAATGAACAAAATAACTAAAATGTGCTTCTTTTGAATGTAAATTAGTTTTTATTTCGCTTAAACAATTTTAATCCAGCTTATAACACTTGGCGGCGATCATCGCACGCAGCTGGTGTACTTTTATGTGACTTTTATAGTAATTTACTAGCTGATCCCCGCGGTTTCACCCGTGTTTAAAAAATAAAAAGGAATACATATTTAAACATAACTGAAATCCTGCTCTTCTGCGAGGGGGCCCGCGGGCGCGTGGAGCGGGCGCTAATATTTTTTTAATTAAAGTAGCCTATATTACGTAAGATGTAACATAGGCTACTTGTACTTTCAGCTATTTTCCAGTGAAAGTCCCATCAAAATTGGTCCAGCCGTTTAGAAGATTACCTCAGATAAACAGACAGACAGACAAATTTTTAGTTGCATTTTTGTTATAGGTATCGTGTATACTTTCATATGAGTAAAAAACCTCTACCGCTTCCTTTTGTACTAGTACTGAACAGTTGAATGTAAACAAGAACATCGCTAAACTTCCTTGAAGTCTTTTAAAAGTGTAATGAAATTGTGCCAAATTCAATCCCTGTCTGCGCTAGGAATTTTTCCACCCAAAACCAACCTATTCTTTCAGACCTGAACGGACTTCGAAATTTTTCGAACCTGAGTTTGCAATTAAGATGGACACCTTTTGAATAATGTTGAAGTCTGCTGCTCTTTTGTTTATAGTTTTGAATGAGAGTTTGCGAAGTTCTTTAAGAAGAATGTCGGTTAAGAGTTTTGTACAGAAACTTCTATCTGATATTTCTTTAAAAATCTCTTCAAATTTATTACACTACGTGTCTTTTCATAAAATAGATAGAATATAGAATCATTTTTATTATGTCGGATAATCTCGAGAATTTCAATATAATTTTAAAATAAGAAGTTAGTATATTATGTTGAAAAGGTTTCGCTTCTTAAAAAGCGGTATTTTGACATTCGTTTCTATTGTTGTACCTAATTAAAATATTATTAAATAAATAAATTGTATGGTAAAAGTTATTACAAGATAAACGATAAGAAAAAAATGTCAGCCAAGTGTGAGCCGGGCGAGGAAGGAATATAAAGGAAATATATTCCATTTTGCTCCGACTGCAGTAGGATCTCTTAGGAGCAGTTCAAGCTTTTACCCTGGCAGCGAAAAATGTGAGTTGTCTTATGTACCAGACTGAGCCATTCCGTATCGACTTTTGTGGGGTTCGTCGAAATTGGCACTCAATGCTGATAAAGTCGCGTATTTTTGAAAACGAGGAAACCGATAACGTAATAAGTAAGTTAATAGTCTCATAATATACATATACTACATTTGTATGTTATGTTATTCACTTACTCACTTATATCACGCTGTATTTTCCAATGGAAAGAAAGAACGAAAGAAAGAAGTAGCTTCTTCTGTATGCTTCAAATTATCCAACAAATTTTAATGCAGTTTTCATCTTAGAGTGATACAAGAAGAAGGTTTATAGGTATGTATAACTGTGACCCGCCCCAACTTCGATCGAGTGCAATGTAGATACTAATATTTATTATAGTCTGCACGGAGAAAGTTGCGGGATTCAGCTAGTATTTTATAGGAAAATCGATTTAAATAAAATAATTGTATTATATCACAAACTTCTATAATTTATGCTTATGCTATTTTCAAAAATATAATAAGCATGATTTGTTGCAGAATATGATACATATACCTACCTACTCCTATGTATGTACCTACTTCAATGGCAGTTTGATGCAATTTTAATAGTATCATTTGTAATTTTTTGTAACTGATAAATAAAATATAGTTCGGATCGTAGATCGTGCCAATGAAAGGACATTGGACATACCCATATACTTTCGAAAAATATCACTTCCCTCCTGACGCAGTCGCGTAATAACTGAAAATCAATTAAATTTATGACCGTCCTGCTTGTAACGTTTATTACATTAAATATTCCCGAAAGCATATTCCTTTACAGTTATGCTCAGACAACAGATTTATTTTATTGGATAAGGTATACCGTAGAGCTATGAACGTAGGTAAATATAATCTTACTAGTTTTTTCCCGCGGCTTCGCTCGCGTTTATGTGTGCATGTGCATTCGCATTTAAAACTTAAGGTCTGTATACTTCAGTTATCTTCAGTTATGTTTACTCATTGCATATACACGATACCTATAACGAAAATGCAATTAAAATTGTTTTTGTCTATCTGTCTGTTTGGCTGAGCTAATCTTTTAAACGGCTGGACCGATTTTGACAAGACTTTCACTGGAAGATAGCTGAAGGTCTAAGGCGTAACATAAGATACTTTAATTTTAGAAAAGTTAATTAGCACGCGCATGCGCGCGCCGTCGCGGAAAAGGGATGACATTTATGTTTAAATATGTTTGTTTTTAAAAATCGGGTGAAACCGCGGGGATCAGCTAGTATAACATAATTCCGAAGCTTATGACGGTGGTTCACATCACATTATTGGATGGTCATAATATTTTTAAAATAAGATCGACGAAGAAACCTTCGTCGATAGTATCCTTCGCAAACATTAATATCTTGCAGTTCCAAGTCGCAAAGCTAACGAAGGCTTTGTGACTGGCTTAGTTGTGAATTTATCGGCGCGGTAGTTTATATTCAATATGGCTCTACAATTTAATGGGTTGCACGTTCAATACAATTTGAATTTATTAAGGTGCCAAAGTGGTGTATTCTATTCGCGTTAGTGTGGATTGGTAAGGGAGATGTATTTATCCTATGTATGCTTAGATCTTCAAAACTACGCAGCAGATTTTCTTGATAGATAGAGTGATTTAACAGGAAGGTTTATATGTAGTTTAACTGGTGCAAAGCCGTGGACAAAAGTTAGTCTGTGATAATTGCTAATCTTAATATACTATCTGAAGTCGATCACATATGCCTTACTACCTTTGAGGAGTATTAAGAATCGCTTAGGGACAAACAGCGGTAAGCGACTTTGTTTTATACTATGTAGTGATGATAGTGATGATGTCCTTGGGAGGCAAAGACCAATTACCATCCACTTACCACTTTATAACTAGCTCAGCAATAAGCAACCCGAGGCGATCCAATTAGTCATCAGGGATTGGAACTCATCTTTGTGTATTAGGAATTACTATGTGATTTTATATTGAAAGAAAACCATCGCAAAGAACCTACACGCCAAAGAGTTCTTTTAAAAATCTTAAGGGTTTGTGAAGTCTACCAATTCCTAATTTACCAGCGTTGTGGACTGCGATATAAGCTTATCTCACCCTGAGAGAATGATGCTATGTGCAGCAGTGGGCCTGTATTAGACTGAAGATGGGTCTTATATCTAACAACAAAATACCTATCAAAACACATACATTAAACGATATGTTATCTTTATGTTTATAACAATAAGGAAGAATAAGAATGGTCAAGTATTTGAATAATTCTTTTCTTCCTGTTAAATTTTGTAAGAATTCCAAACAAAATTCGTTTCCATTTATTGACGCAACCCTAAAATTATAACACTCCAATAACGAATAAAACTTTACGCAGAAGGTACAGTTGCTCCCATAAATTGAATCGAAAAAGTTATTCAGAATTTTCTGCCTTTTATATCGTAACTTTCTTTCGAGAATTCGCGGACGTAATTTTAATAAGAAAATCATCTTTAGCGCTGTACGTCTTTTTATTCGTTGATATATAAAGCCTAAACGTAAATCTGTTTGTACGTTGTAAATGTAGCTACATATACAACGCAACATAGGTATGTTTGTATCTACATTTTTAGGCTTGTTATTGATTTTTATGTCCCAAAGTCTATATATTTTATAATGAAAGGTATGTACAATTTCAGTACGGCCTTTCCTAAATATAGGTAACAATTCAATACATAAGGAATATTAAGCGTCAATTTCTTTGTTTCTGATTTGATAAATAAACTGCAACTTAATTAACAACTTAACAAAAATTAAAAGCGATTCATTTATAAAAACAAGGCAAGGAAAGTATCACATAGATATTTTTATAGAAAACGTGTATTATTGCACCGAGGACATGAATGATCGTAAAACATTCTATAAAGGATAGCTAGATAGCGCATGTGTGCACATATACGTTTTAATGTTATTTGGTACTAAAAGACATGCATTCAATTTAGTGAATAACATTCGCTAGTGACTTTTATTAAATGTTTCCATATTAGTGTAATTGTTTAATCGTTTTATTAAGATTAAAATGGGGAATGAACTTCCTCCCGAGGTACCCAAGTCCTCAAGCCAAATAGGTGGAATTCGAATAGATATTTTCGTTAGATTTTAACGATGACAACAGAATATTAAAATCTAGTTCGCTGTTAAAATCTAAAGTTTTTAATCATATATTGCCATTATATATAAACATATAATAACATTATGGAATATGTGATGTGTGAGTCCGAGTTGTACTTGGCTGGTTTTACGACTGCGTCAGAAAGAGGGTAATGTTTTTCACGCGCATGTATGTATGTATGTATGTACTCATATGAGGCGTCATTGGAATCGCCATAGTAACATACATAGTATGAATAATTTTATAAATAAATAGTACCTGAAAAATGAAATAAAGAGGTCTTAAACAGTCTGGTATTTTTATTTAAGATAATATTACTAGTATTCGATTTATTATTCTTAAACTGTCAATAGGAATATCGTATTACTGTATCTATTACAATATTTTTGGACATGAAAGAAAACACATAGATATAAGAACAAAAACGTCGGAATAACGGATGAATATTTTATGAATACGGAGTAGGCACCTGTTTTTGTACGGTTAAGAATTATCCTAAGGTCTCGATAAAGTTAAGACAATAATACACAGTACACACTGTACCTATATAATATTTAATGTACACTCGTATTTTATGGAATTACAGTCACAAAATTATTAAATGTGTTTATAATTTTTTCACTGATACTATGTAATCCGTAAAGTTTTTGTATTAGAATATAGAAATTTGTAAAGCATTAGCTCTTTCTTGTTATATATTATGGGAGTAGGTAACGAGCATGCAGTCCTCTGATGGTAAGCGGCCACTGACGTCCAAAGACATTTGTAATCCACCCCAAATCAAAACAGTCTTACGTGACACTGTACGTGACTTAGTCACAAATGCTTTGTCACCTTTGAGGACTAATTTGGAACGAATCAAATAAGTATGTCTACATCACCACATCGTTTAAGTCAGAACACATCAGTACTTAACACTGCCATTATTAGATAGAAATAGGTGTGGCGGTGGTGCCGCAGGAGTCGAACCACAAGGGTTCTACCACTTTCAGAACTTCTTGTACTAATTTTATCAAATACAAAACATCCTAATTATTATAAATTGGAATGTCCGTTTATTTGTTTCTTTGTTTCTTTGTAACGCCTTCACGCCTTAACTGCTTAACCGATCGTTATGAAATTTTGCACACACATAGTAAGGGGTCCAGAAAAGGACATAGAGTACCTTTCATCTCGAAAAAACGTACTACTCCCGAGGGATAGTAAAGTTACATTTATACCTACAACCTATTTTGATACCTACGGCCTCTTTGTGCGAATGTACACATTAGCGCGAGTGAAGCTGCGGGTGAAAACTAGTAATCAATAATTTCATCGTGTAACTAATAAACTTCGTAAATTTAGTACCTACTACTAACACTATTTGTATATGCGACTTAGTTTAGTCCAAAATCTAGTTAAAGTTGCGAACAACCAACTTGGAGTATGGTCAAGTTTACGGGACAATTCTGGGTAAATCAAATTCACTAAATTCTATGTACTTACTCATACTTGAATATTTGATATTTAATAAATAATAACTAGAATATATACAGGTCAATACCATAAACTTACAAACATTTTTAACATTTATTATAGAAGATAAACTTCTTATGTTATCGGAAAGTTCAATATGTTTGTGGTGTGTGTGTGTATGTGTGTGTGTATTGTGTGAGAAGACACGATTACACGCAGCGTTTACTAATCCATCGGCAAAAATGCCTCTAATAACCACATTTATTAATATTTTAATACTAAACTTGGAGTTAATTATAGTTTTCCATGGACAAATTAATACTAACTTAAAGCATTAAACTAATGAAACAAGGTATTTCCTATAAAACATGTCAATCACTCAGACGCATGACCCGTAAACTCAATCAACTAACAGTCAACTAACCAAACAAAACCAAACCAAACATTCCGCACATACTTAAAGTCAACAAATCTAAATTGATGAGGTATTTTCTATACCTTTTGTTCTCCCGTGACCTATGAAGCGTAAAATGTTAGCAAACGGGACCGTTCCCAATTCTCTGGAGCACGGTAAGCTCCGGAATCGATCACTCGATGTTAAAAGATACAATATAAATTGCATGGACTGTAGTATTTACGGAAAAGATAAAGTAATGTTGTAGTTGGAATCGGTTTTGTTAAACGTTTTTTTATTATACTGTATATCTTTTTTTTTTGTTTAAGAGGGGGAACCTCCAGAAGGCATCCGACGCCTTGGGAGCGACGCCGGGTTATGTGATATTTTTACCGCACTAAACGCTCGCCGCACCATCTGGTGCACGGCCGTATGCGACCACGAATACCGCCGTCCTTCCCGGGGTCTCTGAATGGACGGTTCAAGCTCCCACTCTAGCCGCCCCCAAGTCCGAAAGCCCCCGTTCAGTCGCCCTTTTACGACAAGCATACCGCAGCCCTATTCTGGTCCTGGGTCTACAGGGACATCATACTGTATACCTTGTGAAGGAGCTTGGAATCCACTTGCTATGATTATGGGCGGCAGTGGGCACCTACCATCAGGCAGTCTATAAAGAACTGTTCTACCCAAGCCAATCATAGCGTACCCACAACCATGGATTAGGGTAGTCGTCATTTTAAAAAAGTAATGTAATTATAGTAATTTAATTGATACCCTGGAAGAATAAGTTCGAATGGTGGTGTAAGCTGTGTTCAAGTTACAACAGAGTAAGAACCACAGAGTTTGAAGGTGATAGAACCCCATGTAGTTCGACTCCGGCGGCACCCCCCCCCCCCACACCCATCTCTGCCTTACAATGAAAGTTTTTACCACTCTGGCTTGAAGGGTGTGGTCAGGGAGACAGACATATCTGAGGCGTTCCATCTCAGTCCTCAGGGGTAGCAACGCATCTGTGGTCGACCCCAGGTGTGACCGTGATCATATCTGGGATTGATTACAAATGTCCATGGGCGGCAGTGGCCACCTACCATCAGGTCGACTGCAAGCTCGTTTGATACTCACATGTTATATAAAAAAAGAGTTCAACTTCATATTAATGGTAATTTTTTGGGTAGAGTTTTAGACTCTATCTAATGCTATTCTAATATTAACATTTGAAAACTTTATCCGAATTAAGCTTTTAAGAAAAAATACGCATTTAACTTCTTAATAATCCGCCTACAAATGCCGGTTATTATGCAAACCGCCTCGCAATTTTCCTATTCAGTTCATTTTATCTGTCGTCCTCAGAGAGTAGAATGTGAGAAACTTTCTTAATATGTTTCAGTAAGTGATATCACATATGGCTTTGTCGTTTCCATAAAAACTTTACGCTGACCTCCTAGTCTTTGGATAAGGGTTCGGTCAAATCGATGAGATTATAGAATAAGCGATTTTTGAGTATTTTTTCTAGTATCTACTTGCATATTATTTTGTTTTCGTAGTAATATAAACCATAATCTTTTATTTATAAACCATGACATTAATACAAAAATAAAATATTAAGTAAGGGTGCAGGTTATATTAACTCGAATAACAAATTATTGATTTATGGGTTGATACTAGGTATATTTGTACTGTACGTTACCTACGTATAGTAGTGGAGAAGTTGCTTTAAAAAAGTATTAAAATCTATTAAACCGGTTCTGTTGAGACTTGAACCTGGAATTATTTGCTTTTTAAACGTAATATAACAATCGTAATTATTCTGGCCAATTGAAATTCCTCATTTATTAATATTTAAGCAGTAATAACCTAAAATTCTCTTTGCGTTACGCTTCAATTTGAATAAAGTTTTAGAAGCTTCTTTATACAGCGCTAAAGTGCTTCAGATAGCTTCTTGAATAGTTATAATGTTTCGACGTTGATTTTAATACTCCCTAGAATATTATACTCAAGTAGAGTATACGAGTATTACGTAAAATTACTAAGACTTCCATATAAATGTACAAATGAGTATCGTATGTTATATTACATCATATTATAGAGTTATGTATGCAAAAAATATGACGTCATAACAAATACTTCTTACTTCTTTCTTCTTCTTACTTATATTCTTTGTGTAACCTCAACGACTAAGAACGAGATCGTTCTAAATCTAATTTAAATAACGAAATTTAAATTTTGGCAAGCTGAACGAGATAAAGAGCGTTTTCTTCGTTTCATCAATTTACTTAACTAAGATGGCACATGGATTCATATTGCCACGCTTTCAAATTGCAGCGTTAATTTCCTATAAATAGAAATATGTCTGACAGCTTACCAAGTTTAATCAAATCTTATATGTATATTCATCACGAGCGTTATATTATATTCTCCGACAAAAATAAACAAACCACAACATAATGACGTATATTAGATTAATATTTTTGTGTAAATAACCTCCGGCGATAAATGCGGAACATTAATATAGCTACGGAGAAAAACCCCTAATTACTATTTGGGCAGGGACCAGAATTGCTTATCATGTGCTATTAATTTCGTGTAGCGAATAGCAGGACACCCTATACACTGTTATTGACGGTGTCGTCTCATGAACATGGATATTGTATCAATGGAAATAACACTTGCTAAGGCGCTATCTACACTCATAGCGCCACACTAGTAATTTCTCCTGTGGCGTGGATTTATTATTATTATTATTATTTATTACCTATCTAACACTAGCTGATCCCCGCTAATAAACAATACATATTTAAACATAAACGTTATCCCGCTCTCCTGCGGCGGCGTGCGCATGCGCGTGGATCGCGCGCTAGTGGATATTTATAAAATTAAAGAATTTTATGTTGAGCCTTAGACATTCAGCTATCTTCCAATGAATGTTTCGTCAAAATCGCTCCAGCCGTTTAGAACATAACCTCAGCTAACAGACAGTCATTTTTTTAATTGCATATTTGTTATGGGTATCGTGTATACTTTCATATGCGTTGAGTAAATTTTTGTTATTTTGAAATCACAAACAGACACTTCTAATTTATTTATTTGTATAGAAGAATAATATTCTTGATTGATGAGCTTAAGGTCTTAGGCACACTATAGGCTTCTTTAATTTTAGGCAGGTGAAACCGTAGGGCTCAGCTAGTTTATGAATGTATCTATAAATAAATCAAAACACTTACCTACCTTGTATATACACTTTAACACTTTTAATGATTATTCTTAACGTTAATTCATAGTTAAAACAAAGCAATACGCGTTCAAAGTACACTTAGACTTGCAAACGTTTTGTGATATCTCTCTGTGTATGTAAATGGCCTTGTAGGAAACCTGGCGCCTCTTCTCATCTTGTACAGCAATATATCCTTGTCGTAGGGATAAAAATTACTCGTACGTGATAGGAGTGTTTAATATAAGATTAGTGCGGGTAATGTTTACCGCTTTCTGTAGGATCTTTCACACTTTGTACAAGTTGTTTTGGTTTTTTGTTTGCATGGATCGTTGTTGTATTTACGTCTAGAAAAGTTGTAATGGTCCCAAGACTTAGGTTATATAAAATAAGTGATTTGTTTGACATAGACAGTGTGGTTGAATGTATCTTGTAGTATAACATACATCTTGTATAACTAAATATATTACCAAATTGTCTGAAATTATTACTCATATAAAAATAGATATAGTAAGTTTTACAAAACCGTGTAAATACTACTTACGCTACATACATACATTCTCTATGTAGTGTATATATGTTCTTGTTATGTATGTATGTATTTATTTATTTCATGTCAATATTAAAATGTAATGTATTAATTGTATTTATTGTATACAATTTTTTTATAAATTAAAATTATTCAAGTATAAAAAGGTTAATATAAAATAAATTAGAGATGTATTAAATGTAGTTATGGTAATAATAATATTATCAATTTTATGTAATACTTTTAGGCGTAGGTAAGCCAAGGCTCAGAAGTGGACTCAATGAGTGTTTTTTTTAAGGTAAAGAAGATAGAATAATTTAATAAGTTTTATTTATGAATGAATTCTCTGTTAAAACTTGATACAATATTAATAAGATTACGTTGTATTTCGCGGGGTGTATTTATTTCTAATTAAATTTCGCCGGCGGCGTCCGTAGGTCTCTATTGAAAGATTTATCTTATTATTTCAGGGTTGTATTGGTAGAAATATAAATACGATTACAATTACAGGTATTTTATTCTAAAATAATTAATGTGGATAAGATAATTGAGGATGTCTTCTTAAACTTAATGTTTAATAAATATGTTTTCGCCAATATTACTTGGACAAACAGATTCGGAAAGTGCGAAATTAATTTTCAAAACCTGGGACAACTTCCAAGTCTAAATAATCTAAATTTTCTAAGTTTCCTGACCATCGTTTGTCGATTAAATAGTAACATCAAAATAATTGTTATATCACACATATATTACATTTTCAAATTATTTACATTGAAACTTACATTACATTGAAATAAAAATATAAAAAAGATACCTACAAACAATAAGTACAAAATATTAAAATTAAAAATTTTATTAATTATTATTATTTCAAAAATATGATGATTTCCAAAATTCCGAAACTTTCATGATATGGCAGAAACAGATGTGGCGGTAATAGTACTGTATCACAAAGAGTTTTAGCAACTTTAAGCTACCTTTAAAAAAAAATGATATTAACATTCCTTTCTTGAACGGAACCCTAAATGGACGTTAGTCATATTACAAGGAAAAACGTAACGTTTTAATATTTCATTCCCCGAAACACGGGTACGAGATCATTACAACACTATGCGTGACAGGAAACTGAATAATACAATAAGACAGACGATGCTATTGATATTCTGTTGTTAGATAAAATATAGGAATTAATACATGCTTAAAGGCAATGATCATGAAAAATAAGCGTGTCACTTGTTCAGTTCAGTTTAATGTCTGTAAAAAAACACTTTTAATTTTAATTGAAAGATATTTTAAAAACAAAGTTACTTGCAGAGGAAAGCAAATTTTCAATTAACTCGGTCAACCTTTTTATGTGTATTGCTGCCACTTAATATCAGGTGGACTGCATGCTCGTTTGCTACTCCGATCATAAAAATGCTGATGTTTCAATAAAAAAATTAAAGATATAAATATATATTTATACCTTTAAGATGTATGGAACTTGTCATACCCTTCGTAGTTTATATTTGGTTTTCTTACTTACTAATTAGCGAAGTCTTTCCAATCAGACGTTACTTAGCGGCGGTAATTTGGTTTGTATGAAAATATAAAGCTTTTAATTAATTATTTTTGAAAAGTTGTTTATCGAGATATCTTTACTTTTCTATCTAGAGACCTATCAAGAGATTAACTATTTTATCTAGATATCGGTTTCGGTTTAAAGAACTTTATTGTCTCAAGAAATTACAATTTCACTTACAAGACAAACTTATATTTACATAAGTAAGCAGTAGGTAAGCATGCTAGAAATCTAAATACATATAATTATTAA
>DWPV01000474.1:0-28644 GCA_018251915.1 Urbanus proteus proteus | reverse complement strand
AATTAAAAGGCAAACATAGGTTCGCGCGTCTGAAGTATGGAACGGGCGAATCTTGATTATATATAAATCTCTGCCCGGAACAGCCATGGCCGCGAGTGTTTTAAAAAAAAAAAAGACGTAAGAAGCAAAATCCCCCGGAACAGAATCCACTTGTATTCACCGCAGATGTTCGGTGAGCACGTAGAGCGCGTCGAGCAGCCGCGCCTTGCGTCAGAGCGCGCGCGGCGGCGGCACGGCCACGACGGCGGCGCCCGCGCGCCCCGCGCTCAGCGGCGCCAGCTTCCGCCAGCAGTTCGCCTCCGCGTCGTACACCTCCACCACGCACAGGTACTGCTTGCCGTCGTAGCCACCTGTTGGGGGTGGATGCTTATTGTAAAACATTGAAATTTTATTTCAATATTATGTTACATCACGATGTCAACGTTCACTGGACAGATGGCGTTGTTAGCATTTAAAATGGATTTCGGAGCAGATGGCTCCACTGTGCAGCTGAGGGAATTGTCATTATGAATTCAGACAAGAAAAGATTGTGAAAATTACTGTTTAATATGATTAAACCTGTAACAAATCTGGCCAAGAAGTAAAAATTACGTTATTTGCTTTTTATGTATTTGAATTTAAGTAGCAAGTGAGCTTTCAGCCTACTTAATAGTTAGCAGTCACTGACACTAATGAACATCTGTAAGCAATTTCAATAGAATAGTAGTTCCATCAGAAATCAATCGCAGATGCATTGCTGCTCTCGAAGACTAATATTGTCGTCTTATATGCTAGCTCACTTGCAAGCAACTGGCAAGAACTACTTTACGTTAGAAATTGCAATGACACCTCTCCGGTCAAATAGTATTTGTTCTGTATTGTCATACTAGCATAATAACAAAGAGTTTTAAACGTATAGATAACCGTTTAACTTAGTCATCTTTGATAATGATGATTGAAAATGTATACGTACCAACAGCGACGATCCGATCGCCGAGCAGCGCTGAACCAATAGCGTCGCGGCCGTAGGACAGACGAGCTAGCAGTAGCCAGGCGTCCGCCAGTGGGTCATACCGCTCCACGCAAGCCAGTCGTCCACCCACAGTGTTGGCGGGTGCTTCGTGACCGCCCAGTGCGTACAGGTAGCCGTTAGCCGCGCACACCTGAAATGTTAATCAATATCAGTTGTATAACACAGTCAAATATAATAACTTTGAAGGAAATCTACAAGTAGGACGTTATATTCGATAGTCATGATTAGTCGCTTCATAATATTCGGCAGTCATTAGTAGTTTGCTCATAATAACTATTAAATGATGAAATTTACTGTGTTTGCAAGCCTCGAATACTCATACCACCTTCAAACATCAAATAATATCTTGCCGTCGTTTTCTGGCCAGTTAATAATTCAACAAACAATTCATGTACTAGCTCCGTTCTATCACCGTTTTAGGATATGCCATTTAGGGGGGAATATTTTCACAAAAAGGTGGCCCTCTTATCACCGAAATTCGACTTATAGTTACTATACAGCTTTAATTTTAGCAAATTAATTCCCTGAGCCTACATTCAAGCTCAAACTACTTTGTTGCTGTTGTTTTCTAGCCAATTAATAACTCAACAAACAATTCATGTAGTAGTGCCGTTATATCACCGTTTTAGGATATACCATTTAGGGGGGAATATTTTCACAAAAAGGTGGCCCTCTTATCACCGGAATTCGACTTATAATATACAGCTTTAATTTTATCAAATTAATTCGCCGAGCTTACATTCAAGGTCAAACCTCACCCAAACAAAACCCCTTAATCCGTTCATACTCACACTAACGCCCCCCCTCCGTCGGGTCATGGGCGCGCAGTTCGCCCAGTGGTTGGTGGCGGGGTCGTAGCACTCGACGGAGCGCAGGCACGCGCCGCCGTCGCGGCCGCCCACCGCGTACAGCCGCCCGCGCAGCGCCGCCACGCCGCACGTGCTGCGCGCGCCCGACATCGGCGACACCATCGTCCACGTGCGCGAGCACGCGTCCCAACTGAACGGATAAACCGTATCATATACACTATACAAGTTTTTGCGTACGTGAGGGGATTATGGTTTACTAGCTGATTTGAAAAATAAATCAATAAACGCGAGATTGACACGGCGATAAAACAAAATTCAGATTTTTGAAATCATACTTTGGTGCGTTCTCCCGAACTTATTATCCTACATCCTTGTTAATGACACTATCGAAAGAGCCCAATAGTTTATTTCTTTTACAAAATGAACTTATATTATACCAGGCTAAAGTAGGTAATTGTTTTTTAACTAGGTAAATACAGTTAAGTTTTTTTTCCTAACTTGTTTAAGTAATTTTCGATATTCTTTATAGTCCATTAAGCCACGCACATTTTCTTGAATCCTGTATACATATTGTCAGCAAAACAAAACTATAGAACAGAAAATGTAAATAAATATTATTGTTGAATATGTGTAGTATTGTTTCATTGTTTATTATTTCACAGACGCGATCTGTTTACTTGACTGACATTTGTTAACACATTGAATCATCTAACTGATTTGAACAAATGGAAGTAAACAAGGTCGTGTAAGATTGATTTATAGCATGCAACTAACTTATAGTTGAATGAGGCCAATAATTACCAACTTAATATATTTAAATTGATACATAAGCTAAATTACTTGGCCCTGTTATTAAAATATGCCGTTCACTGCTAGACGGGGCCCTGATTCTTTCAACTGCAATATAAATATTTTGTACATACGAGTTAATCTTAGTTAATTTGTTATCCCAAATTAATGATTTAAAAGTTTTTAACTTTGTGTTATTTTACCGATATTATTGAACATTTCAGGGGGTTACATAATGTAGATTTTTTTATTTCTAAAATGTTTTACCTTTCCACATGTAACCTGATAAAGTGAGATACATACAAGAGCTTGTTTGTCATCTCCGCTAAGTTTGTCTTGGAATTAGCATCAATCTAAGATTGCCATAATATATTGTTTTATCTCTATCTATACCGTATAAAGAGTGATATATTTATGTGACATATCTAATAGTTTTGAATTTGGCCATCCAAGGTCACTGGAATAGTACATTACGATACGGGTGACCTATGTTGCATATTATAGCGAAGCGAGGGTGATAAACGCCGTGGCTAATAGGCAACATAGGTCACTAGTATCGTATTTTATTTTATAGTACGTGTGACATAAGTCCGCTCTCACGCGGAAGGGCGTGCGTAAAGTGCGGGCTTAGGTCACAAAGTGCTATAAAAAATATTTTGTATAGCGGTTTACAGAAAAATGATTTTCACAAACCGTTCGACGGAGTTGAGGTAAATCCACCCGTCGTGTCCGCCCACGGCGTATATCGGCGAGTTGGGTCCGTCGCCGAGCACGGCCACGCCCAGCCCGTGCCGGTGCGTGTTCATCGGCGCGAGCGTGCTCCAGCTCAGCGAGGTCAGGTCGAAGCACTCCACCTGATGAGTTCATAAGGGGGTTAGGCTGGGTGCAGATGTGTGCTATGGGTCTGTGTGTGCACGTGTGTGAGCATGTGTGATTTAACTTGTAAATGCATTTCTGTATCGAGGTAAGAAAGGCATTAAAATTTGGTTTAATAATCATATTGCCTTTATATTTATTGTTTTAGTATATTATTGCTGTGGCGTTTTTTAGACATGTGCCACCAGTAGGCTACCAGGTATGCCTACTGCATTATTGTCTGTAAATTATAGAAATTGTAAAAAAATTGGCAGATACCTACTTTTCTTTTATTGGAAAGAAAAAGTAGTAAGCTTATAAGAAAGAATTAGAACCTTGAATAGCTCATATTTTTCTGTTTATTTTTAATACTAGTTATGTTAAGCAGTGCTTAACACCTCCTGCCGAGTGTGCAATTCACTACCGGCTTTATTATGAAAGATAGGAAAGACTTGGAATACACCCATCATTATAATGGTTGTGTAACACATGTTTCAGAATTTATAATTGTAATAATATGCTAATAATTGTGTTCCCTCTGCAACATTGTCGATAATGAGTAATGAATGTATAATTAATATTCATTACTTATAACAACATATATGGATACTTACGAGTTTTATTCATTCTCCATATTTTTTTTTAATACGAGTTTTTTATTTATTATTATATACAGCTTGCTCGAACTTTTTACGAAATTAAAAGAACAATTTTATTCAACAAAAAAAAAAAAAATAGGCAAATGTAGATACGAGGTCTTTTAACACAATTTATTTTTAAAAGTTCATATTACCGTATTGAGAGTTTTCAGTCCATCCCTGCCACCAACAACTACAAGTTTGTTCTGCATTAGCGCCACTCCAAACTGCAGCCTCCTAGCACCCATTCTCATAAACGGAGTCCAGGTGTTGGTACGGGGATCATACATCTCCATGTTGCTTGCGCCCTGTAAATAAATATTAATAATATTATAATATTAATAACATTATAAAAAAAAGTATCTTTCAACAACAATAACGTACAGAATATCATTTTGATCGATAATTATGAGATAATAAACAAAATAATTTATCTATTCATGCTGATCAATGTATTTAGATACGCAAGACCGAGAATTCACTGGATATACGCAAAGCGTTTTAATTGTAAAGGTATATTTATCGCGATATTTATCATTTATAATTATTATTTTGATTCCTGCAAACATGAAAATTTATAAATACCTTGTAACCATCCATGCCTCCAATGGCTAAAAGTCGTCCAATTGTTGAAGTCCTTGGTCTTGTCCTATGCGAAAATAAGAGAGATCGTCTATCAGGTAGTAAGTGCCATTTCACAGCCTCCATAATCAATGGTTGACATTCCGTTACATTGCCACAAGCTAGTTCAACTTTATCAATTAAATACTGCAAATTCAAATAAAACCTATTAACCCTACCTTATTATTATATCATAAACTTGAAACAAAGAACAGAAGGAGAAGTACAGATATTTTTTTTTATTGTTGTTGATGCTAAAGAATCATTAATTCATCAAAGCAATTTTGATGTGATGACTCTCCTTATTTTTTATTATTGTTTATATAGGATATGAGACACAGTTATGACATACAAGATCGATCACTATATGAACATATGGATGAAACAAATAAAATTAAATATTATATTAGTTGCTGTACCTCAGAAGACAACAATGGCAGTTTTATCAACTTCAATAAAGTTGGCAAATGTTTCTCCCTGTTGGTAGTATCATGTTGAACCCAAGTCATGAGACTTTCAAACACATTCTCCTCAGAAACGACATTGAGATCATCAGATTTCAGTAAGTTAGATAATTGGTCTACTTGGAGTGATAAGAACTCTTGATGTTTTACCACCTGAAATGTAAAATTTTTCATAAGTAATTTTAACTTTCAAATAGATAATAAAAGAACATACGTCTAGTACTCTTTCCAGCGTTGAAACAGCACAGGGTGGTTTTAGGGCAGTAAAAATCGCACATGACCCAGCATCGCTCCCACAACAACAATAAAAAAAAAGAATCGGGAGTTGAACATAAAAAAATTGTGTAGTAGTTTTACCTGCATAAAGTGTTGATATGTGTACTCCAAAGCACTTTTGTGTAATGACATGCAGGATTGTTGTTCAGCAAACAATGCAATGCCTAAACAGTTGCAAGGGTCGAGTTGCTTGTTGAGGAAAGCACAACAAGCGTTCGTAACAGAATTCAACTGAAGCAAACTTGATGTGGACAGTAGCATCTCCACAGTTTCTTCCCTTAACTCTAAAAAGAAACACATTGAATGTGAAATATTTCCATACAAATAAGACTGGTCATTTATTAATTTTGGTGTTCGGGAAGACAGATCAGTTACTTTTTTGGGGTGGACAGAAGTAGATTGTCTTGATTTATCACAATTTCTTTGTTTCATTGTCACAGGACAAAACTAAATGATTGTAGCTGGAGGCTGAATTTTACACTGTTAGTTCAAGTGTTTTTCTAGTATTTACTATTATATCTATTGATTGACTGCTCAATCAACATTTAATTGCATAAAAATAATTTTACATATTATTTATGCCAATGAAATGTTATTTCTTTTGAGCAAATATTACACATTACACATACTCTTTTAAATGTACTTATTTGTATTAACATAAAACATGTTTAATGTGAAATTTAATGTGAACCATAATCACTACATAGCATAAAACAAAGTGGCTTTCTCTGTCCCTATGTCACTATGTATGCTTAAATGTTTAAAACTACCCAAGGGATTTTGATGCGGTTTTTGAATACGAAGACGATATTGAAGACGAAGGTTTATATGTATAATAACATAACATCAGTTTTTCTGTAGTATATTTAGTATCAGCATTGCACCCGTGCGAAGCTGGGGCAGGTAGCTAGTAATTAATAATTATCATATAAAGAGCAGCTATCTAGTCAGGTTGTATTAGTCTTAAGAAAAAACTTGTTATATCCATATAGTAGTACAACAATCATCCTAGTATGGCAAGACAAATTAACAATGCAAAACAGTGAAGTTCAGTCAAGTTATAATTAGTCAGCTATAAGTGACATACAAAGAAGTATTTGTGGGACAATGATATACCTATAGTCCCAGTGTAGCAGTAATGTACAAGTGCCTGGAGTGATTGTGAGTCAACTCGCTCCAAAGTTATTTCGGTCAACTGAGCTTCTCTCAAGGACCCTGTGAACATTGCAGCGAAGTATTCACTGCAGGATGCTAACACTAGCTTGTGTGCTGGGATCCTGTGGGAAAGAAGATTATTAAAAAAATGAATAACTAGTTATAAGACATATAGAATTGTATTACTAGAAACTACTCTACTACTACTAGGTGTAGGGATACAATTTTAAATGTACTGAGTAGACAGTCTTAGTCTATTATGATTATAATTAACCCAGTAATAATTTGAAATATCTAATTTAATTAAAATGAACATTTTGCTTTAAAAAACATTGAATTAAATATAGAATATTTCAAAGGGATGGTTCATAAATAAAATATATAATATATGATGATAGCATAATGAAAGTATGAATATAAATTAAAAAAAAATCTGTTACAATATAATTTTTAAACATTTTAAGTCAGTACATATATAAATGTTGTATTAAAGTGATTCATAAAATTCGTAGAATTATTAAGACCTGGCACATTAGTTGTGATACAGAACAATGAGCAGTATACAAAGCTCAGTTCAGTATGTGTTTTTGTCTTTGATAACCAATTTTGCTTATCCTTCGAGCTTTTGTGTTATCAATACACACAAATTTTGTAAATTTATGATAATGGTTGAAGTTTTATAATTTGGAGAACAACTCGTTAATTTTGAGGAAAAGAACAATATTATGTTCTTTATATATCGCACCTGCGGAGTGACAAGAGCATAAAACGAAAAATGACTAAATTGAGTTAAATTTGCCAAAGTGCATTTAAAACATCCTACTATCTGGTAGAACAAAGTTAGCCATTCAGTTTGGTTTCATTTCGTTGTTAGATAGTGTCTGTTTGATTTGTCCGTTTCTTTTTTGTCAATATTGGCGCGACAACAACTCAAATCCATGTAGTCCAAAATTTAAAACATGCACTTGTGTCCTTGTCCCTCTGAAGGTGCAAATTATGTTAATCTTACTTAGAATAAAATATACCAGTGATCTTGATCTAGAAGTGACAAACAATTTGTTAAAAAAAAACTGCCTACTAGTCTGACTTGTAGCAAATTAGCTTGTTCAATATTAACCCTTCCGAAGTAAATTTTGAAAACTACATGTTATTTCATAAAGTGTTTACAATGATCATATAATCAGATGAATACAGATTATTATTTACCTGATGCATATTTGATAAATGCTACATATGTTACGATTTGTTCTTTTATAGTACCCACTTTAAAAATATTAATTGATAATTACACTTTATTTTTGAATATTAGGCAATTGTATTGATATTATTTAAAGAGCTAAAACTTTTTTAAGACTTATGGTCTCAAAAATATTTTGAAACAAAAATTCCAAGAACAAAAGATTCTAGTACAATGCTCACCTGCTTCCTCCGGCGATAAGGGCTACATCGCAAAGTTTTTGTGCTTGGTAATATCCAAAAATATTTTTCAAAGTTACCTCGGAATGCCCTTTATCACAAAAATACTCATCTTGACTGGATGCACTGGAAAGACTTAGCTGACTCAGTTCCCTTGGCAAACCTTCGTCAATCGAATTGGTAGAAACATTGTCTTTTGCAATTTCTGACTTTTGAGAATCACAACCCGACATTATTGCATTGATTGTACACTTAAAAAGTTAATTTCTTTAATTTGATTTATATTTTGCATAAAGCCAATTTAAATCAAACCAAGCATTCACACGAAGCAACAAACAAACGCAAACGAAATTCGAAAACAAAGACATGTCAATATTGTCAAGCTGATCCAGAGTTGCCAGAAAATTTTCGTTCAAGTCGCCGCGTCTATGGCAAAAATTCGTAAAATATTGGTAAAAATGCCCAATCGAATTTACTTTTCAAATATTTCTTTATTTGATATAAATCGATATTTTGTTAACATCAAAATCACACATTCTTAAAAAAATCTATGAAAATTTATTATTCAGAAAACTTTCATATAGTTTTTACTTCTTTATTATTAATAGAAATATTTCTATTTATAATTTATATTTTTCACTTTCAAAATTTTGTAAAGGCTTGTAAAGAATGAAAACCTTGAAATTGACAACTGTAATTTACATAAACCACGAGTTTAATGTTAAATTAGGTAACGGGCGGGTTTAAACAAAGTACCAAGACCCAGTCGGATCAAAATGTAAAACCATCTTTTGTAATAGGAAATAGCATTAAACCTTTGTTAAAAACCGAAACTATCTCTAGTCCATGTTATGTAATAAGGGGGAGGAAGTTAGGGGTTTCTCCCATAATTAAAATAATAAAATATTTTTGGGACGTTTTAAGAGCACAAAATATACACGTCGGCGAACTATTTGTTTCGCCGTCAATTTTTCCAACAGCAAAAACCATCAAATTATAAATCAAAAATTTAAGTAGTTCCTCAAAAATTTAAAGGGCCTTCCACATAGCATGACTTTATTGACAAAATTTGATTGTGGAGATAATTCCATCGCTAATCACCCGTCTACTCTAGAAAAGGAAAAAACGAATTTGCACAGATTTTTTAAAATTAATAGCATAGCAATGAAAACTAAATAACAAAAGCCAAATCAATATAATGGCGTCCATTAAAATCAACTGATTACGTTGTAAATGTTGTAATATGTAACGGGTTCTAACGATACGCGGATATATTTTCTTAATTGCCAATATTTCAACCTAGTATCGAGAGTACCCGTTACAAATTATAATGTATCCATTTCACAATAGTATAAGTTTAAAATCATAAATATACAACTGATTACAGCTTGAATTGGCAAATTATACAGAACAGTTCGTGTTGGAGGTGCATTAGTCATTATTTTAATATTTTTAGGATAAAAGTTACGAAGTAGTTGGCAACATTACTAAGTTGAAAAAACTGGCGCAATTTTTAAAATCTATCCTGATCCTACGTACCTAATTACGTCATCGTAATTAAATGAGATTCGACCAAGGGATTCGACGGACACTTGGAAATAGGTACGTAGATGGTGGTCGTCTCTATACTTCATAATATAATGTATTAAATGCAATAATATAATAATATATAAATAATAATATAAGAGCAATTGGCTAACATTATTTTTTAGGTACTGAGAGACATTGCAGAGACGGGAAAGAATCTTTACGTATAATAGAGGTTCACTTTGGTTGCTCTTCACGCAATAACTATTGGATTTAGATTGCGTTGGATGGTTTTTGGAAACACGGTGTAGGTATAACATATTTGAGTCATTTGTAGGGCTAAAAATATATTTCTTTTTAATATAATAAAAGCATTACCTACTTTTTATTTGTCATTTCATGGCCCTTAAGTTTAATAACCACTAATCACTATAACCTAAGGTTGGACACAGATGCGTTTTTGTGTCTGTGCCCAAGGAATTGCAACGGTTCAGATAAGTACGAGTAGATATGTCTCTTTATCATATCTACTCATCAGATCTGAACACAGCAGCGCATAACGTTGCTGTTACATGGCAGAAATACAAAGGTTTCTTCCTCTTTCAGTAGACTTATGTTGATGATTATGATCTCAACCAAAGTACGCCAATAACTGATGAATGACGAACGGGGACGATTTACCCTCCGGGCCTCTCATATACCGTTGCTTCGCTAGCTTAAGGGCAGTGGGCAAGGAATTTTGGGTTTCGAAGATTACCCACTTTGCCCGGGCAGTTCTCAGGTGGTAAATACCTCCCGGATCCTGAACATTTATACATAATAATACAATATTACTTATTATATTGTAATATAATGTACAAGTGGAAAGATATACCATTCCCACTGTTCAATGGGTGGTTCGGTAGTTCATGTATAGTACGCAAATCCGAGATGTAAACAACCGTAGATGCGCCCTGCGCATTCAAAAACTGTTTGCGTTTTGTATCTGTGTGCGTAATGCGTAACGTAAGTAACGCAGCAGGGCAGATCACCGGTGCGTGCGAAGAAAAGATGGCTTAGTGATAGTGATAGTTATCTCGCTCTTGCATTATGTAATTGTAATAGTTTGTTCTCTGTCACACGGACGCGTGCCGAACGCCATTTTAAACGATTAATTGTTTTAGAATAATATTGTGTATTATGAAAAAAATATAATTGGATATTTAAGCATGAAATGTAATTCCTTTGGATTTGTTTGTGTTTTTTGAATTGTTAAAGGCACAGCAAGGCATACTTTAAAGATTTAACGACTGTAATTGTCAAATTAGAGAAATGTAATCTACGTGCATTATTCACTGCGTCCATCGGCCGACTACGGCGGAGTACGGCGGGTCGTGTGAAAGTATCCGTTTTAAAGGCAACTACACTTACACGCGTCTGAAGTATAGAACGGGCGCATCTACGGTTTATATCTCTGACGTAAATAACTAAAACAGTAGATAAGTTGTTCTGAACTTAAAGGAAATAAAACACGTTCGTCATCTGGCTGAGGCATTTATTAACATTTATTTTTATTTTTCGATTTTTTTATCTTAATACAACATATATAGTAATTAACAATACATAATAAATAGTCCAAAAGTATATTACGCCTACAAAATAGCGTAGTCGTTATAAGATTATCGCCATGTGAGTTGCTTACACACATTCTGCAAAATGTTAAGGCAACTCATCTATGACATGGTGGAAAAGTTAGGAATACTCTCGGAGAGAATTGAATTATTGAGAAGGTGTTTGGAACATGTAGGCAGAATAAAGTCGAGTGAGTGTGACCATTGGGTACCTATTCTCTCAGAGTTATTCATTTTTCACATAAGCTATGCAGACAACGACTCGAGCGGGTAGCCTGAGTGACGGTCGTCAGTATAATGTGACTTGCTTCTAAATATTCAATAATGTATAATTGTTAGAAAGAGTCAACGCTGTTTGTGCGGTAATGGATATTTACTTATTGTTTGTCACTTGGCAAACATAACAGTATGAGAAAATATGTAAATCTCTATCTAGTGGTAGTTATTACTCAAACGTATATAAGTATCTACAAAAATAGTTGCATTTTTAAATTAGGTATACCTTCAAGTAAACAGCTGATGAAATTATACGATTTCTTTCCATGAAATGCCATACCTTCAGGTTTGCATGCAACATTCCTATGAAATTCGGTAGTCAGTTAAGTAGGTATATGATAGACGAAACAAAAGTAGATAACATCTAAGTTAACAACTACAAGTGTGACATCTAAAAATATTGTTCTCCAACAATACAATTATGATGTTGAAGTACTTTTTTCGATTGAGCGTAGAGGTTTATTATAAGGTATCTATAAACTTATAGCCAACTTATAAAACACACAAGTACCTATGTCGAACTGTGCTTGGAAGATTAATGAGCATTCAACTTTTGTAAATAATGGTTTTGTAAATTAAAGTCCGTATTAAAAGATTCTATTGGCCGATTGTTCATGTTTTGTCTTACAAAAGATGTGCTTGAAGTTTGTGCTTGTTTAAAATGCAACACTAAATGTATGAATTCAATTTAAATGGATTGCGGCGTGTGCAATGTACTCGCGGAGCCTCAGGGTGTAGGCCACGCAGGCGGCTACAGGCAGAGCTACCCCCCGGTTACGTTGGATCTACTTCAAGAAAATAACTAGTTTTTCATAGCAAGAAACTTGTACGTTGATAACAATTAATTAATTCCTATGTACTTAAAATTGACGAGAATTGCTAACGTTTTTAAATCATATAATTATGAATAAAGTTACTTAGAATTTTAAAATTAATTATTTTGTACAATAAATGATAATGTTTTTGAATTGCACACAAATATTGATAAAGTGATAGAGAATAGCGTACTTAGGCGATACATAGCCGTCCGCAAGCTTAAACAGTTAACACGATTAGCCCGTATTTCATACAGACCCCCATCATTTCAACGTATTATTTGTAGATATATAAATTAATAATCACATTGATAGGTACATAGTCTATTCCTGAGATCGTGTTTTGCATCTTAACCTATATAATTTAAAATATCACAATAAATTGCTGTGCACATACGAAACAGGCAAATTTTGAGTGCAATTACATTAATATAATCATTAGACTTACGTTATGTTCTATTAAATAATAATTATATATTTAGGAAATTATACGCTTTTATTTTAAATACTAACAATGAAGAGGTAAGTCGAATATGTTGGATTGTGACACAATCAGGGCGATACAAATAAATTTTATTAAGATACATATTTCAAGAAGGTACTACAATTTAAGTACCTAAGTATGAATAATTGACAGACAAATATCTCAAGAGAATTCACTGGCACATTTATATTTTTTGAAATTTGTAGTATAACGGCGATCTATTAAGAATTTTGAGTACAATCGGGTATTATAAGTACGTAACTAAATTCAGAAACTAATTATATATGTAAGTATTTTGAAAAACCAGTGTAAAAGTAAAACTCCAATATTCAAAGCACAACTATAAAAGAGTTTATTAATACATATCAAATGAAAGTTATTTTAATATTTCATATGATAAATCTTATGTGAAATATATCATCAAAGCAAGCTCGTTAATTACTTTGAATAGCGCTATTATTGGATATCGGGGATAAATGTGGGTGTTCGATTAATTGGACACAAAATACCGTAGAGTCTGATGGCTCAAGAACTAACGTTCTATCAGACCACAGCGGTATTTTATAAAACAAAATATACTAATTATTAGTAATTTTTAGATATAATTAAAATATTTTGGAATAAAAAATATCCTAATATTTAAATTAGCCTATTCGAAAAAAATATACTTAAATAGAAATCTACTTGAGGTGCTTTGATGGCCTCCTCAGATTCACAAAGATTTATCATAAATTAATAGCACTTATGTCCACGTCCGACAAACTACGTAATGTTTGTAAGTCGTATGTATTAGGAAGGTATAATACTATGTAATGTTATTAATCTATAAAATTTAACGAGTAAATGTTTTACGAATCTTTCTACTTTTGCTACTACATAGAAAACAAAGTGCCACGAAATTATAATCTCTAGTGTTTTTTGTGCAATGCTACCATTTAATACCTACACACAAATCTACTTTTATCTTATAATATATTATTATATTTTTAAAACTAGGTACTTCAAAATTCAGGGCGAATATAGATATATATCTAAATTCATAAATATGTGTCTACAATACATAAGCAAGACGACAAAAAGATACAATTTAAAACTACATTGTATTTTAGTAATAATAATACGTATTTCTATCTTATATAACTAAAATACCTATTTAGTGGACGTGAACAATAGTGTTAAAATAAAATTAGAAATAAATAATTCTGAACTAAATATTAAGGAAATAAAATCTGATCCGTTTTTCGATATATTTGTGTTTTGTTAATATTTACTTCACCTATTAGGGTGCCATAGAATTCTCTTCATATTGGGAGGACAACAATGTTAGATAGATTTGGTAGATAGAACATAAGTAGGTATTCCGTAACGATACGAGTATAAGAACACACGACACAGCAACAACAACAAGATGACTAGCCAGCATTATCTAAAAGGAATTATCTTAAAACAATAATATGGCAGATAAACTATAGGAACTAATTAATGTCTAGACTCGATAACTGTTCAGACTTCTTCGGCTACTGATAACAACGTGCACTTTCAGTCGAAACTATCTTTTAATCGAGGTAAGTACACATTTCGTCAACAACTTATGGTTAGTAGTATCAAAACAAACGAGAGAACATTCGTATATATTCGTATTTTAGTAAATATTTAACTTTAAATTTATAGCTGCCTCAAAAATGGCCTTTTTATATACCAATTTCACATAGTAAGCCTCTTTGATGAAAACAAACATGCAGGTATATTCGTATGATAAGCAGTAGTGAATGCACACATAACGAATGCATATAAACATATTAAATGCGGGAAATAGGCGTTGCTCGCCGAATAGGCCGAATAATGAAAGTAATATAAATAATTAACTTTACCTATATACACATTCTTACAGATCTCTTATTTACTTTACAACCCTCATTATAACAAGGAATGCAATAACTTAATATAGAGTAAATACATAGAGTGAATAAATGTTTTAACAAATAGACAATAACATTTATGTTTCATCAAATGAAGAACTATTACTCTAAAATATTAATTTATGTATATTATGTACTTCTACCGACTAACAATGTCGACTACCAGTCTCACATTTTAGTATTTAGTGCTAGAAGGTACGAAATACTCAGGAAATAAATTAGCTGCGGATAGATTAATTATAAGGACGAAACCAGATCGCATCACTACCTATATCTCCACGGGTACCTAGATGTTCGTAGGAGCTTCCACGTGTGGGTGTCGGTTGAGTTTGTCGGAATCCTTACACTACACATTAAGTGGTCATGTTTTTGGCATTGACTTCACCACTACTTGATATGTTTAATTACGTTCGTCGCTCAATTAGTAAATTTGACTGGTTACGCCCAAATATTAGAAGAGGGAATTCGCAGCTTTCACTGAATGCATAACAGCACATGGCCGATCGTCAGTCTATATGAGGTCCGTAGCACTGTTGGAATGTTGGAGTTTTAATGGGTTTCGGGGTCCGATGGGATGCCTTAGCGCCCGCGCGCCCATCGTAGGAGCGCGTCGGCCAAAACATCCAGGTGGGCCTTAGTCTGCAAAAGTAAATTATTTATTATATTTCATTGTTATTTTAAATTTGTAAAAACATGTAAAATAAAATGAATCACCTAAATTGTTTATAAAACTTGATTAATAATGGATCTTGAGTAAGTTTGTACCTGTTGACTGACTCTTTCACTGTTAAGTGTTAACTATTTCATGAAAATACCATTTCAGATAACAGTATTATTTGAAAAACATTTTCATGTAAATATTTTCGACACAATGGCTCGCAATAACGCTCATGATGGTACAAAACGGTCAAGCCACATATTATGACTAAAGTGTAGAGTTTGTGAATTTAGGGCGTTTGGAAATGGAAGATTGCTTCTACATGAGATCTGAAAAATTTTTGACAGAGCGAGCTATATTGTTTCGGCATTATTTACTTGTTGTGGTAATATGGTAATTAGTAATATATACCGTTTTGTAGAACATGCAGGCCTGTCTATCTTCGTCTTCGCCGTTGGGGCAGTCGATGAATCCATCGCACAAAACGTGGTCATCGATGCAGCGGTAGCGGCCCTGGCGATCCGGAGTCGGGCAAGCGAACCGCTCCATGCCATCTGCTGCGGGCGGACACTCTGTAACCAAGACAAACAATAATTTTATAAAATACATTGACAAAATGCAAGGTAATATCCTAGGGATCGAAACTTGGATTCTAAAACAATGGCTCACAGATTTGAATTTCAAGCTGTTACAATTCTTCCAGTTTATATGTTTTTCATTACGTATCATTTAACTTAGTGGTAAATGATTCTGTATATTCGTAAAGTCATGTCGTTACTTCTGCAACTGCAACAACAACAATTCTATGGGAATTTATATGTACATGATCTAATTTCAGTTAAATTGTGGTGATTTTAAAGAACTGAAAAGAAAGATTGTAAAAGACAAAATCTTTGATACATATCTAAAACTATAGCGTCATTAAAAAAACTTATCATATAAATAAATATGAAACCATTTCAATTAAAAACAATTTTTAAACTTGTTACTGGAGCATTGAAATAGACAAGAAATAAATAATTAAATAAAAAGTGTACAGGGTGAAGGCGGCGATTTACTTGTAAATTGACAAATAACAAGGAGATTTGTAGATTTGTTATGTATGACGCAGAACAGTTTGTTTACTTCGTTGGAACATTCGTAAACAAGTAACTATTTTAACGCAGACACAAAACAAAGCGTAGCACGTACGACGCGTTACATAAAATTTTTATTTTGTTAACATATTTACTATTTATAGATAAATATCGTATTACCATAATTATACAACATTTTACTCTTCATGAATCTGTATCTCTAGGCGAGTCGAAGATGTAATATTAATAGGTACATATTAATAGGGGATAATCTAACGGCTTACCTTTTGCCGTAGATGATTTTTTTATAATATAAGTACTTTTTTTTATTGAGGAGGGGAACCTCAAAAGGTACCCGATGCCTTGTGTCAGATTTTTACCGTACTAAAATACCCCGGTGGCCGGCCTTAGCGCTCCGAAGAGGATTCAGTGATCTTAACATGGAAAGCCATTCGGAGTCCTCTGAGCGCGTAGCCCCATCGGGTTCTGCATCGGGCGAGCGCTACTCTTGCCGCACCGTCAGGCGAGCGGCGCCTTAATATAAGTACCTACATCATTCTATTATTGCACGTTATGCGTTTAGAATAGGAATGTAGATTGAAAGGAAGTAAGTACCTTATAGTATTTTTTGCCGCTTCTTTTATAAAACTAATTCGTAAAATGTCCACTTTGAATAAAATATTTTGGATTGTAGTTATTTACAAAAGCTATATTTTTAAAAGTAGAGACATAACCGAATGAATGAGAGCATTTTAGCAGAAAACATAACCTAATGGATTTAAGGGTCCAAGGTTCATGTCCCAGGCACATTTGATTTATGGAAGGCATGTGGTAA
This sequence comes from Urbanus proteus proteus, assembly GCA_018251915.1. Classification (NCBI taxonomy): domain Eukaryota; kingdom Metazoa; phylum Arthropoda; class Insecta; order Lepidoptera; family Hesperiidae; genus Urbanus; species Urbanus proteus. The sequence continues at coordinate 11,409 of DWPV01000474.1, read as the reverse complement.
ATATAATGATATTAAATATCACCTGCTGTATGGCGAAACAAAACATTGGAAGTAAAGCTACACACATGACGTTTCTTATAAAAAGTTAGTTAAGGTGTGTAAAGTTTACTAACAGAGTAATCAGCCTGGTGTACAGTAGACTAAACTTCTTTTACATTACAAGCAGACTCATGCCCAGCACTGGGTCAATAATACTATTACGACAACAGTGAAAAGAAACCTTTCACAAATGATTCCATAAATGGTATTTGACAAGTATCTTGAAAACGGTTAAATACAACAAAAAGTAAAGTGTGAACGCGGCGCGGAAAGAAGTTTCTCAGTCGCGTTAGTCTTATGTATACGTACGTACTGCGAAGGTTGGCTATTCTATCGTGAGCGTCTATTTTTAGCCACGCCGGGAAAGTAAGGCCTGTGGCTCGATTGCGCGCGCCCCTCTACACATCTATCTAGCCACTTTACCGACTTGTCCGACGAAGAACGGCCAAACGAGGCGACAAAGAGTTTTCTCTCTAAATGTCGTATGTGTCCTACGTATAAAAACAGACGATAAATATACACATTTTATTTATTATTTAAATTTCACCTATTTAAATTATTATTATCTAGTATAATATCTGGTTTCTTACCAACTTTATGAGAAGCTATAATAGTAAAATAGGAACCTGTTTATTTCTCTTTTTTACCTAAGGCTACTAATTTAGATAAATTCCGAGAACAGTATTTTGTTTTGTATTAAATAAGTCGTATTATAATTTATTTATGGTTTAGTGTAAGCTTACCTTATTATTATAAACAGCCAAAAGAAAGCATACAGCTATTTTCTGTGACCAATATTTTTTGCTTGGCGACATGAAGCCAAACGAAAAGTCACCGCTGAATGTAGTTCACTCGTAGTCTTAGAATTAATCCCAACTGTCTGTGTTGCTACTCTTTACTTGTTGCCTTTGAGACAAGTCCCTTAGACTCCGCAACGTCTTGTGCATTCGTAAGCAGGGGTCGGGAATCCCCAGGTAAACAGAAGCCTAGTTAGGAAATGGATATTCTGCAAATTGAATATGTTGTTTCTATCAAACGAGATTAAACATTATACTATCACGGTTAAAATCGTTGATGCTACGTGATTAAACTCTTTGAATAAAATCAGTCTATATTTATTAAAAACATTTTGAATAATGTTTGTGTTGCTGATCCGGTTCTTTAAGGTGCTTACAATAACTGTATTTTTGTGACGTCAGTTAAAATTATCTATGTACCCATGTTCATGGGTTGTATGACTGAATCGCTAGGTAATTAACTTAGTCAATATTTAAGGTGTTACAATGTCATAAAAAATAGGACTGTTCAAATATTTATCATGTTAATGAATAAGGTTTTCATCGCACATTCTTGAGTTAGTAAAAAAACTGATCAAAAATGGTATCGTTTGACTGGTAGGTAAATAACACAATGTGGGCGTTCATAAGTGATCGAGAAATGGAGACAATGTCGCAGACTCATTGGCGACTACTAAATTGCCACTCACCATTTATTTGGATTTCTATCTTGAATCGTTACATAGTGTAAATACATAGTATTAAATAAAATTTATCTATGTATCTATTTATTCCTGCAAGTATTTAAAAGAGCATAAAAAGTTTAATCGTGAAAGCGTTTCATCATGAGGCACTTGATTTTATCATAAACTTATGAAATGTATTAAATGAATGGAGTGAAAAGATACGCGACAAAATGTTATACAACAATTATTATAAAAGACAAAATTAATATAATAATAAAATCTACCATAAATAACTATCAACAGCGTTTCACTTTGGGAAATGTAACTGACTTGCATTTAATTTAGGAACTTTACGTTCTTTGTATCGCGTAATACGACCTACATATCGAAATAAGGTATTAAACGCATTCATACACAAAAAAAAATTAGAAAGAGGACAGGTCACTTTATATATATGACCTGTCCCGTTATATTATACCTATGACTAATAGACCTTAATTTTTAAGATGCCTTCTGCAAAAAAAATCCCGCCAACCCCTTCGTCCACTTATTCACCTCTCCCTTCACATCATTGTCGGTTGAAAACCTTTTAATACCTATGTGTAAGTTCGGGTAGGTAAGGAGATAATTATTTGAAAGTACTAGATCAGGGGAATACGCGGGATCATTCAGGGTAACACATTTAAACGAGACGAGTACTTCCTTCGTGACGTTCGCCGGGTATGGTTTGGTATTGTCGTGCAGCAGGCAGACGCCCTTGGTCAGTATCTCTCTCCTCTATTGCCCTCAATAGAAGAGAGGCATATTGACCAAGGACGCATTTTATTAGAGTTTTACAGTGTCTTGCAGAGTTCAGGGCATCCTCTTGAGGTATATATTCATTTAAAATTATGCGTAATAGTCAAAAAACATTGACACTACTATTTTCTAGACTAAAATTGTGGTTTTTATGTTTTTGGTTGAGGGTGACTAGGTGTGAGACTGCCTTTTGGTTTCAGATGTGTAGAGTGTAATCTAAGTTTCATTTCCAATAACGATGAAGTGGATAAATTCATTTCAACAAATTTTGTAGAATCTCTAAAATCCTCGGATGACGCCGCGTACTTTGCATTTTGCAGGATATTGTAGTGACATTTTTTGGGAAAATTATTGTCGCATCTCCAGTTTTTACCGCGTTGACCTCGAAATGGTTTCGATGCAAAAAAGAGGAATTAGGCTACAATGCAGTGTAGCAAACTTGTCGAAAATTAATACCTCCTGGCCATGAGAACTTCAGTACACTTACTTTCTGGATATGCTTAGTACAATAGGAACTTCTATATTATGCTATGAACATATACATACATTAAAACAAGCAAATAAAAAACTGCCTCGGTGATAATTATTAAATGGAAATGGAATTTATAAACAAAATAAATACTGTTTTTTATTTATTCAATAACAAGTTGTTTTTGTATTAAGATAAAGTGAAGAAAACGTTTTATGGTGCGCTATATAAATAACAGTAAAGTTTTTGTTCTCTATTTCGAAGTTAGTTAAAGAGGCGTTAAAGGTAGCCTTGATTAAAACATGGCATTAGGGCGAACATGGGTTGGTTCGCGTAGGACGTCTTAATAGTAGCGCAGTTCTAATTAAATAAACATTAGGGGTACTTCGAGACGTACTAAGCGATGTCGGTTAATGGAAACAGGAATTAATCAGAGCTAAAATGCTTCCCGGGAAGAATTTTTCTGCTTGAGGAAGCTTCGAACCGTTCTGTGATAAATATTTAAGGGGCGTCGTTGTACGTGCTTCGTTCACAAGCGAAAGTTTACACGACGCTTCCTCACTTCATCATTTGCAGGATTCTGTTTAAGTTGTTACTTCGCAAACAAGTAATCTGGATTTGGAAGCGTAGCAAGAAGTCAGAACTCGTTATATTACACTGTGATCTTTTAATTTCAATATTATGCTTTTATATACGAATTCGTTCAAGTCGAAACTTCAGCCTAGCCATTATATAAGACCTTTTTAGAGAAAACATCTATATGTATCTTTGGATACCGATCAATTGTTTAATGAGTAAATTAAATGCCTAATTCATATTTTTTTCTATACCATCTAGGCACTAGGCAATTTGTGTCAAAAACTGCTACGACTTTAATGTCGAATATTATTTTTTTCTTTTTATTTTATTTCAGTAATACGATATTCTAGTAATGAGTAGCAAGAAATAGTTCAGAGTTAATGGTTGTATAATTACATAAAAGTATATCATAATAGTATGTTGTCCATAAGGCAGGTGTATAATTACGTCGATGATTAAGAATATTTTTTATTACGACAATAAGAGACTATAACCGTCTTTAATGTTTTGAGAGATCTATTTAATAGGCGTAACTGATACACAAATGGTTTCGTAGAAGACGGCGTAGGCTTGGCGCTACGGCGTAGAATATCAGAATTGTTATCGTACAATTTTTATATCACGGGTAAATTTATTTTGCAAGAATCTATTAGAATATTATAATTTTGGGATAAATAAAAATGTATTTTATAATAATTTAATATTGAATACTACTATTGTTACAGAATTAACTTTAAGCACTATTACTTATTAATAATAGCCGAATTGCATTTAGGAATATTTTTCTAGTGTGTCAGATAATATTAAAATCTCTAAATTAATTGAATTATGCGATGCAATGATACATTGCTAAACATGTCGTCCTGATTACAGAAATGGTAACTTTTTTTTGTTTTTTGTTTACGAGGGTGAAAGCTTCAAAAGGTACCCGACGACGGGTTATGTGGGATTTTACTGCACGAAAATCCCTCCCGTGGCCGTCCTCGCTGCACCGTCAGGTGCACAGCGGTACGCGACTACACATACCGCTGTCCTTCCAGGGGCCGCTGGACGGATGGTTAGAGCTCCCACTCTAGCCGCCCGCGACCCCGGTGCCCCCTTATAGTCGCCTCTTACGACAGGCGGGGGATACCGTAGTCCTACTCTGGTCCCAGAATTACAGATTACTTATTTTACCTATTCAATGTATTACTTAAAAGTGCAATAAGATGAATAACTGACGAAAACTAAAAGTATTATGAAAAAAAAAAAATCTTCCAGTTACTATCACTTTGTAAGCATGGGATTCCTCTTAGAATGAGATGTGCTGGTCATTACAGTCCAAATGCAGATTGGTAAGATTCTGATATTTTGGAGAATTTTATTATTAAGTATGTAAATTTTGCGATGTTTCATTTAACGTGATAACGAACTTGAATCTCCGTCGTTGACCCAAATATATTATCAATAATGTATGAAAATGTATACAACTAATCAATTATATTTACGAATAGTGACACAGAGTTTTTGTGGTCATATTGTATTGGGATCGAAGAGCATGAATCAGTATCTGTGAAGCTCTCGTAGTGAGTCACGATCAAGACGGCTCCGAATGGGTGGGCGTCGGGTGGCGGTTGCAAATCCATTAATCATATTACGGATACTTTATTGCTTCAATGGGACGTCGATATAATATAAGGATCGCTCAATGGATTGACTATGAACTTTTTTGGAATGGGTTGAAACGTACTGTATCAAGAAAACCTTTGTAATTCGGCGTAAAAAGGACGCCCTCGCTTTGTATACTGTTGTTCAAACTATTCATCTTGGTAACGTATGCACTATGCAGAGTATTTGCATGCCTTCCTCTCTTTGAGTGCACGGGCGTAAAATTTCGTTTGCTTTAAAAAAATCTATGCGTTAACGAGGCAAGTAAAATAATTATGTAATGACACGTGATGTAAGCTTCGTTTGTAGTATTTATTTATAATATGTATACCTATTTATTTATAGTATTTGATTTGTATATAGTAAAAGTGCATTAAACAGAAGCTTTAAAATAACAGTTGTATGCTCAAATCGGGGCATCGATACCACGACCATATCTATTTTTACGTAACACAATATGAGGGATATGATACGCTACGGTATAAATTGCAACATTAAGTATTTAAACTTAGCCTTGTTCGGGTAGTAGGTACGCAGTTGTGATCGACCCCTTAAGTAGATGGACGGTTCTATTTATATAGTAGCTAATTCACGTGATTTCATCCGCGTTAAAGAAGCAAAAAGGCATACATATTTACATAAGTGATACTCGGCTCTCCTCCGACGGCGGCCAGATGCGCGTGGAGCGCTCGCTAATTCTATATATTCAAAAATTAATAATCCGTCCAGTCCTTTAAAATATTACCTCAAACAAAGAGACCGACAAAAAAATCTAACTTCATTTTGCTATAGGTAACGTATGTATATAGGTACCTACTTTCATATGCATTTACTAAAAAGTTGATATTTTGACGTTACAAATAGACATTTCAATTTTATTTATTTCTATAGATTTAGTATCACGATGCATTTTCGCTTTCTGTTTTAGTTACATAACTAGTGATATCATCTTAAAAATCTAAAAACTCGATCGAATTTCACAGGAAATTATATATGTTATTTTTTCTACAATCTATAACAATAAAAATATCATGCAAAACTAAGTCAAATTGCCGCTGCGTTTCTGATTTATCTAATAGACCACTTACCAGTCCAATGCCCGATTTCTCATCGATCGACGAATGGCGCACTTAATTATGTAGCGTTTCTTACAATCGTAGATATTTATAACATTGACTAGCAAACAAGACTTGGTTGTAACGTGAACCGTTAAACAGAAAGGTCAAATGTATTTTAATATATTTAAGTGCCGTTACGACATTATTTATAAATAGTAGAAAAGGTATAAATAGTATCCACTATTCTCTTAATAGTCCACATGGATTATCGTCATCACTATTTTTGAAGGAGGAAGTTAAGCTACTTCCTAGCTACCTTTCCCGTAAAGACTACAGAAGCTAAAGGTGACTTAAAGTGTTAAAACTCTTTGCCTTTTGAGCACGGAGCACCAGCGCCACACTCCTTTTATGGTTTAAAGAGTTGTCGTTATTTATACTATTTAGTGGCCGATCCTGGTCCGAAACATAATCCATGTAGGTCTGCAATGTCATAGGCCATAATGGTCGCTTACCATCACATGGACTGTATGCTCAGTCACTGGAATCTTTTTAAATATATTTTGGTACATCTCAAATTAAATTTGTCATCAGGTAAAGACATTCAATTTCCTGTATTTATATAAATTGATTTAGTATGAAAACATTAAATTATTATTAATAGGTAGTTAAAGCTTGTCGAATTCGGAAAACATTCATAATGATTTAATTTAAATCTGGAACCGCAGTTAAGTACAGATAATATTCGAAACCATCAAACAATTTTACTGCAAATTGCGTTGCCAATAACGTTGTAACACATGAATCGAATGCTATTATACAAGTGATCCAATTAGACTGCGTCCAATTAAATCGAATACCATTTGTCAAGTGGAGACATGCGAATGGTTCTACTTTCAAAACTTATGTGTTAATATTCATACGTTATAGGAGCAAAGTACTTAAGCTGACAGTGCACTCGGTCGGTGCTGTGTTTAAAGGTTCCATGCCAAGAGTTGAAGATGCCAAATAATAAGCAATATGCTGCTGTGGCTTCATCGCTATGTTATAGTTCCGCCTATTGCCTTGTCGAACTCCCACGGCCGGAAGTAGTTCCCATCTTCTCATGCCACCAATAAAGCCGCTCGTGCAATATGAGCCTTCATACTTCAATAGACCACGTTAACTACAATACGATGTAAATAATCTTTGATATAACATTCGCCATTTTTATTTTATTCTTTATTATATTATTAAAAGTACTATTTTTTGAAATATGGAAGTAGCAAACCAGCATGCAGTCCACCTGTTGGTAAGTATCCTCTGCCGCCTATGGACAGTAATCTACTCCGGATAAGAATATAATCTAACCTGAGGTTGGTTGGTAGAAACCTAAGCCAATTAGAATGCCACACTCTTTAAACCAGCGCTTAAGACTTGTTTAGCAGAAATAAGGGTGGTACCTCTGGAGTGAACCACACAGGTTTCTAATTAAGCACACCTAAATATGTGATACTCTAATACAATATAATATTATATCATTTAACTTACTTACAAAGTGTTCTCATTTATTCTGTTTAATGTAACAATACGTATGTTGAAAACTTTAGGTTACTTCCAGTAATTAATTTCAAACGTGACTGTCCCTGCCCGGATGCTGTGCTGATGAGTTGCGTGATTTGTCCCTTTATAAATTCTGCCTTTGTTACATTCGTGGATGTTATTAGAGCAGGATACATAAAGTAAGTATATAATAATAAGTACTATTATAGATTGGTTATTATTATGTGTCAAGCTATTTGGATTGCGTCTGCATAATCTTATGACCTTTATGAGCTTAATAATTTTTACACGAATTTGAAATGCCTGTTTAACTTATTTTGCTTTTAAGTTGATGTAAGCCTTTTAAGAAAATTATTTTGTAGCAAATTGTATATTTTTAATGGATTCGATTGAAATTCGATTAGCCGTCACAAATTTTGGCTACGTTTGAATCCCATAGGAACTGTAATTTTCGCATGAAAAGGTAGCTTATGTAATCCACCGGCGTATTATAACAATCTTATATTGAAATAATGACAAACTGACAATCCAATTTCTCAATTGTGAAAGTAGTAGGTATACGTTTTTGAGCAGTTCTGTCGAGCTGGTCACTCTATGACTAGTCATTTGTTTCGGAAGACATCTTTATTCGGTATGTAAATATTAGATAAGATAATATACATACCATTACATCTTATAACTATTATGAATTGTATCTATTTGTGAAATGCAAGCTCGCAAGACATAATGTAAACATTTGTTTTCACTTTTCCGTGTCATATTTGTGTAGAGCAACGAGGCCGGCAGCAATAAGCGGATGGCGAGCGGCGTCGAGTGCGACCACAATTTATGCTCCGGCCGTGGTTGGCGTCTCGCCAACATCCCGCCAACTCACTCGTTAGCTCCTGAAGCAGCCCACGACATAATAGTTTTGTCGTTCTAGGGCGACCGTTTAATCCATTTGTTTGTATTAAGTCATAAAACTGAAACACCACTATCATACCCTGTATTTGCATTTCATATAGCGTCAAATAAGTTTTTATATTTAAGGGTCAAAATTATTTTAAGCGTTAGAACTGTAAATCGTTCGCCCAAATGAATTATATTGATTTACGAGCAGGTATAAAATTACAAGATTGTTTAGAATAATTGGTCCTAATTTGTCGAGCAGGGGTAATGTTTAACGGCCATGGTCGCTTAATTAACCAAATACACTACAGATCTTGCTGATTTTAGGCCATTTTGCTAAGCCTTAATTGGGGTTTTTGGACTAATTGTCGATCGTCAGATACGTCCGAACCATTGATACTAAAAATAAAGTTTATAGAAGCGTGCGTGAGAAGGTTTCGAATGACTTGAATAGCTGGCGAGAATGAGGTCATTTCCCTTTCATTGCTATTTTAGTTGGACTTTATTTTTACTCATTCTCGTAAAGTGGGTTACAGAATAATGTGAGACTAGGACTCTGAGAAAGTTTGTAGTCGGTATCCCGTTAAAAATATGGTTATGTTTTTGTTTTTCAGGGCCAGGAAAGTTTATGGCTTATGATAGAACTATTTTTGTGTAACTAGTCCCATTCGCAGACGTCAACAAAAGGAAAATATACAGAATTATTATAGACTTTGAAATCTTTTATAATTTTCTTTTCATCTTCAAACCAAAACGACGATATAAAATAATCAATTGTAGTTTTATTTGTGTTTGTTCTAGTTACAACGGACCTTGAAACAGTACTAAGAATTGATTTACATCTTTGTTTTGTAGATAATTGTAGTTAATAAACGAAAGCGTCAGATGTCGCAGCGTATGTGCGTAAGTGAGCATTGATGTTAGATCGTGTTTCAGGTGCGTTCGTCGTTATCGAGTCGGAGGCAGCCGGGAGAGACGCGGGCGTAAGTTCGGGGGTCGAGCACCTGCGCAGGATGCACCGTGCAGTGTGCAGCGCGCGCCAGCCTGTCTGGCGCCTACCACCGCCCCCGCGACCCAGCGCCACCCGCGAAACCCTCTCCACACCCGCGCTTGTTTTCAACTTTGATTGATAATTTGTTATTGGAGTGCGTATCCCATTTCGAAAACATTACAATGCTCTATTTAATACTTGACTCCCTTGATAAATACACACATACGCAGAACAGAATAGTGTTTGGAAATAAACATGTGGGCGATATTGTTTTGTTTAACGCCTAACGTGTGAACTTTTGTTTGTTTTAACAGGCTGTACCTACGCACTACGAAAATACTTATATAGTTATCGATATATGTTAAAGTGTTAATTATTAAAACCTATCGAAACTTTTTAACAATAAATAATAAGATACAAAACATTAACTTATGGACTCCTATTTGAATTTCTGTGACGGATAGGAGACAAGAAGCTGCCGTGAATGTTACTAATCAGAAAGCATATAACAAATGAAGTAAAATAAGCTTCGAATTTTGAGTGCGATGCGTAGGTGTTGTTCCGTTTTATATTTATTGCATAGTAACGTGGGTATCACAGCACCGCCTCCACATGGGATCCCGGAAGCGCCGGTCATTAATAGCTATTCTTTAGTGTCTAAACTTTCTAGGTTCGGACTGTACAGTTCCGATTGCCTTGCTTTAAATGTACGTTGTATCTAATGGCTGAGCAATGTCCGAATATCTAATTAGTAGTAATATATTTGAGAGTAAGAACGTCTAAGGCCATAATTCACCTTGTTGGCCATGATGGCTCAGCCTCCCTCAGGCGAGTAGGCTTCACTATCTTTTTTTCACCATTAAGTCAAACAATAAGAGTTTCCATAAGCACATAACTATCTAGAAAATTAGACGTGTCCGAGGCCCGAAAATAGTATAGTCAGATTGAGGGGCCAAATTTAAAACTTAATACTACCTATCACTATCTAAATTCTAGGCAATCGCTACTGGTAAACATAAAGACTTGTGTATATGTATAAAATTGTTTATGACATAATATTAATTTAGCTTCAATTTCACAGTACGAATATGCACACCACAAACGTTCACACGAGTATTCAACTGTGAAGCATTTAGATAAAGCAAACAGTTTCCCGACTGTGCCTTTGTAACAAATGATGTTAGAATTCTAGTCTAGAGATTTTAACATACAAATGTTGGACGTGACACCGTGTTTGTACTTGTTACACTGAACACCAACATAAAGGTGACAGTTTTGTTCTATTTTCATCTTTAGTTCAACATGCACGAATTCGTTTAATTATTTACTATTTTCACTTGGAACATTTATTTGATATTTTATAATTTTTCTTATGAAAGGCATCGCGGTTTCGTTATCCGGCATGTTTGTTTGCTGCTCGGTTGTTTGGCATATTAAGTTTAAGTGTATTTAACGTTAATTTTAACTAGATGATCCCTGCATTGGAAAAGTAAAAATGTCGCGAGATTGACACGGCAATAAACCAAAACAAATGTATCCCACGGGAAACGCACATTTTCCCGGGATAAAAAGTAGCCTATATGTTATTACAGACTACCGTCTATGTCTGCACCAATTTCACCCAGATCCTTTTAGCCGTTCTTAAGTTATAGAGTAACAAACATCCATCCATCCATCCATCCTCAAAAAACTTTCAGATTTATAATATTAGTAAGATTTATTCGTATCTATTTCGTAATATTTATTTGAGTTAATATGCGATAGGTGTAGGTAGAGACAGTTGTAAGTAGTTCTCAGCGCATCTCACTGCAGGTAGAACTCTAGTCCTATCCGTGGTTGATTACAGATGCGACATGAGCGGCAGTCACTTTTTATCTTGTGAATACAGTCGATTTGCTTACTGGATGCTTTATTTTCATAAAATGTACGATCAGGAAAC
>DWPV01000473.1:0-28721 GCA_018251915.1 Urbanus proteus proteus | reverse complement strand
GGTCCTAGGTTCAATCCCAGCGAGGCGGAAATTTGAATGATGAGTTTAAATTTTCGTTCTTGGTCTGGGTGTCCGTGTCTTGTGTGTTATCCATGGCACCCACGACACAGGGAATCCTAGTGTGGGGCTATATATTTATTTATCATCCGTCATGTACATATGCATGTGTCTGTCGGAGGCGGCGAGGCGCGCGAGGCGGGCGGCGCCGAGCACGGCGGCGGCGCGCGCGGCGTCGTGGCGCGCCAGCAGCGCCGCCGCAGACATGTTGCACGCCGTGCCGCCGAAACGGTTCTGGTTGCTCTCCTGCAATATAATTGTTGTGTGTAGTCATTTTAAGATCACTTTTCATTACGGAACCTAGTATGTCTATATATACCTCATATCACTCACGAATAATCCATGGAATAACTTGTCAGAGCACATAAATACTATAGCGTGATTAGAGTGATCTTGACATACATAAAAAACTTCTTCATTATCCACATTATTAAAAACCTTGATTATCCACGTGGCATATTTTTCACAATATTAAACTAACGTGCAGGCGCTTCTGTTTCGATCCCCGTCCCGACATACAATCACAGAATTTTAGATTTCTATTCCAGACTAGAGGTCTATTCTTTTGTGTATTTGTCTTTGTATGTTTTTATGTGATTTGTTTGTATGTGACGTGGCATCCCATACAAGGATACCAGAGAGACATATTTTATTTTCTATTTAGTATAAAATAAACGTTATATTGCCACATACCTGCATAAGATTGCACATTTCTGAATAAAAGTGAGGGTATGTAGGCAGCTGATAAAATATTATATGCCGAATTCCCTTTATTCGGAACCTCCTGAAGAAGTGAACTCTTTCTGAATATAACATAAAATGCGCTTCCGAATGGAAGAACATGTCTCTGGCTCTCGCTATTTTCGCATCCTAATAAAGTAAACAAAAAATACCGATTAGTAATATCTACAACACAATAGGTTTTTCTTATATATTAGTACCATTATTGGAACAAAGTTCCCCGACAAAACTTGTGGTAATATTTTGCCTTATTGCAATTTTGAAATGGAGTGAAAGGAAATACGTTCCTAAAGCTGGTAATTTTATGGTGTACTAAATTAAAGTCAAAAAAAATAAATCTTACCTTTGAATATTCACAAATTTGCACAAAACTAATGTCTTCCTTCTTGAAGTAATTCCGTATTCTCACAAAATCAAAGTAACTTGGTACATATATGAGAGTGTGTCCCATGAGAGTGTCCCGCTGTTTTGGCAGGATTTCTTTGATAAAATACTCGAATCTTGCATCTATCGCCGCGAGAGGGCTGGCGGCATTAAACCTTAAAAAATGTACAAAAAATAATTAATTAACCCATACAGTTCAATTTATAGTCCAAAGTTTTACATTACTTTACATGTCTTAATCTTCAGTTGATGAGTTGAGAGCTTAAATGTAGCTCACAAAATAAGGATTGAAGTGAAATGAACCATATTGGAAACCTAATAACATTATCTTAATGACAAAAAACCCGACTGCTTAAAACCTCTTATTTCAGTTATCAGGAACTATGTTTAAAAATTATATAGCCTATGTCACTATGACAATTGAGAACAATGCTACTTCCTCTCACAATTATGTTAAAAACCGTAAAGTTGTAGAGCGTGCTAAAGTAATGGCCATACATACATACACTCAAAAAACAGTACGTACTTCTGACGCAGTCGAGTAAATAGTTAACATTTAAATGAACAGAACTAATATTAATAGAAAATTATTACCTGTGAAACAACTGAGGAATTTGCAATAACACTTGTTGCATGCTACCAACTTCAGGTGGATTCGTAACCAGAACTTTTCCAGCATAATTTTGGCATTTTCTATTCAAAATAGACTTTATCTCTGGCAGGGAAACTGATGAAAACACTAGGGTTTGTCTGGAAAATTGAAAAAATAGTGTTATTATTGTTTGTTACATTTTTTGAGTGCAGTATAATTAAAATGTTAATCTTTAAATAAAGCCTTCACACCAAAACTCTGTTGTGGGTGCTAAAGAAAACCGTAAAGTTAAATCATCGGGCACAAAGTCATAATATTGGTCAGGGATTAATCAAATCATCAACCCTCCGTATGGCAGACCATATAATAGTATGAATAAATGAACATTAATAATATCAATAAATGAACTGCATTCTAATTATTTACTTTGAAAAATCTATTAAAACAAATACTCCTGAAGTTATCATAGGAATCTACAGCTGACAGATACCTGTAATATTTTGACCATCCATTAACAGCCCACGATCGAACCCTCGAGAAGTCAGTGCCATGGGTCTTCTTTGGCTGCAAGTGAAGATGGTCCAGCACGTGGAGCACATGGTCCCAGTTCTGCATGAGGAACACGTCAGTCTGATCCATAACCAACAGTTCTATAGACGCGAGGAAATCGTAGTCACGTTCTTCCTCGCCCTCAGCGCCGATGATCATTCTCAGACCTAACGGTGATGCTACCAAGATATCTGATGCGTAGAAGTCTGTATACAACTGTAAATTGATTATTTTAAGTTGTTATCAGATTATTCTATCTTCCATGGATCTGCTCAAATTATTTTTAATGTACACTTAAAATCACACTGAAATATATGCATTATTAATTCTGAAGGTAACATTTAGATAGAAAGACTCAGAGCAATAAAAAAATACAGAACAAAAAATATGTTGCTGTATACAATCCATAGGCTCTGAAGCAATGTGTTGGCGGCATAGACTTGCACTTTAAATAATTACGATACGAAGGTTTTAAATTTGCAAAAAAAACTATATAATCAACACTTACTTTCAAAGTTTTCTTTGTCAATGTCATGCCTATTCTAAATGTATCATCTGTATTGCCACTGAATAACAACTCATAATCCTCTGGTTTAGGGTTTTTATTAGGCATAATCAATTCTCCACCAGTAAAGTCTTCCTCAAATCTATTTTTATTTACGACTTGTCCAGCCTCCTTTGGTACCAAAATATCAATAATAGTTTTTACAACCCTGTACGCTGCATCTTTAAATGGAACTAATATTAAAACCTGTAAAATACAAAAATAAATTAAATTCAAATATTAGATTCTGTAACATTTACAAATCAGTATCATTAATAGTACAAGTTTATTATGCTTAGTAAAATGTTATACATTCAAAATTTTGCTACGGAAGAAGCAGCAAAAAATGTAAACCATTTCAAGGAAACATAGAAACTCATACTAAGGGTACTGATATCAAAATAACTTATTTACTATTAAATCTGAAGGGATAAAAGAATTCAAAAATTTAAAAAATTCAAATTTCAATTCAATTTAAATCTTTTAAATTACTATCCCTATGCAGTTTGAAGTAAAAAAAAAACCAATAGCATTATTTACAATATTTTCTTTAAAGAGATATTTAAAACTAGCTTTTGCCCGTGATTTCGCAATAAATTACATATAAACTTGCCTCTTGAATCACTCTATGTATTAAAAAAAAACTGCATCAAAATCCATTGCATAGTTTTAAAGATCTTAACATATATACTGACAGACAGTGGAAAGCAACTTTGTTTTATACTATGTTAAGCTCTTACCTTAGGTCTCACTAAACCTTGATCCCGAAACTCATCAGACACTTCAGATTTTTTCGTTAACTTTGCATTATGATGAAGAATTTTAATCCTTGTTTTCAACATGTGGTTTACAGCGTGTAGACAGTACATGTATCTAATCTCATCAGCATTGCTAAAAGTCCTCTCAGGGTAGTATAGATCTTGATAATTGTTTATGATAGTGAATAATTCTTTTTGTAGTGGAGTAAAGACCTCACTCAACTCCAAATCTCTTTTTATTAAGTTATTTTTGTTTGATGACACAATATTACCATGTATTTGGGATTTTATGTGCAATTGATTAAAATCTACTGTGCTAATTGTGTGTGGGACGCTACCGAGGGGTGCAAATACTTTTTCCTCCAATATGCAAATTTTTGGTTTAACTTTTTTCACAAATGTTTCTACGGGCTGTGGTATGCTTATGGTCATTTTTCCTAAGACCGGCCATGTTTTGTTAACAGTTTTCTCTGTGATTGGAGTGTTTGAAAGTGACACAACTAGTTCATCACTCAAGTCATATTGTACATGTTTTGTGAATGGATCATTTGAAGTGTTCTCCTCATTCTCAGCAGCCGGATCTTCAGTGACCTATAATGTAATAAAAACAAATGATGACAATGTAAAGCGGTGAAAAAAGCTGCATACAAAAATTATAAACATATTTTAATCAAATGAATGGCTTTATTGCATTCTGGTTATTTATTATTAGCCAATTTACATTAAATCCACCTAAAAGTAGATGACCACTATCATTCACATATGTCTGTAATCAACTACAAACCTTTCTACATTAAGTTAATCACAGATATTATGCTGCTCCTGGCAACCATGACGATCTCCTATTAGCCTGACATTAATTAAGTTATTGCAAGCAATAAAAAGTGACATTACCCCATCCAGTATCTCATCAGTACTATCCTCCTCCACATTGTCGCTTGAATCTGGATCATCTGATTTCACCTCATCATCATTAGTCATTGACACATCATCATCAGACTCACTAGAACTGTCTTCGCTGTCAGCGCTCGCTTTCTTCACGTTCTTGAAACACGACACGAGCTGACCGTACACATCCTCCTCGCCTTCACTCTCCGAATAATTCCTCTCATGCTGCGCTTGTAATTTCTGTTCCAACTGCCGTTTCTTCGCTAACTCTTCTTCAACTTTCTGCTTATCCTTGTACCTGTTAAATATCGCTTTCTTATTCACTATTTTATCATCTTTCTTTTTCAGTTTTTTATTCGGCTTCTTGAAACCTTTCTTGCCTTTTTGCTTGAAAAACTTCTTTCCCTTACTCATAGTGACAGATGAATTAAAGTTATATTACTTAGTTATTAACTAAAATTGCTAACTAAAAGTGTTTATTTAAACCACTGATATTGAGGGCAATATATGTTGAAATTATTTGATATTTATCATATCTAAATTCAAAACAATCACATTGCGATATTATGTACAATGTGGTTGCGAATGTTTAATGACACTGATGACAGAAGACAGAAGTAGGTAACACGTGAGTTTGACATCTAGAAACTGTCTGCTTTAAAGTCCGAAGTGATATTTTTAATAAACAATGGTTTAAATGAAAACTAATTAACTAAAATAAACATAAAAAGGATAATTGATAGATAAATATGAAAGCGCCATAAGACAAAGCATGAAAATGTATCTATAGCTACGCAAAAAAGAGGGAATCCAAGGCTCTCAAACTTGGTAACTGACAGCTGATAGTCTGTCTGACATATTACGTTTTTAATTACCATTTGACAATTCAAGCGAGTAAAGCATGGAAATAATGGAATGAGAATCTTTCCAAATACTCTTTTCTTTCTTTCGTGTCATTCTTTAAATTATATTAAAGTGAAGGATGTTTAAATTATAAAGATTATACTTGGACATGACCTTACGGTGTATAGTACAATGTACTTATTGTATTAGCTTATTATGTGTATTATGAATTGATGTCGGGATCATTTAAATTTAATTGTGTTTAATTACTTGTCAAGTCTCGAGACTGGCAGTATTGGCACCGAGCTAACTGCGTCTGTGATAATATTGGAATGAGTTAACTGGCTGCAGCACAGCCCGATTTATTAATACAGTCAATGCTGAAGTTACGAAATGGAAGACCTAGTAAGATGCTACGATGACATTGTAAAACATGAGTTTGATGATGAAAAAGTCGTCACCTTCTCCTCTACAGATCAGGTAACCATAGTTTCTTCTATGATGCTGATTGAGTTCATTTCTATATCTTTTAAAATCAATTTCGTGGCTGTCTACTTATTTCATTAATGGTTATGCCTACAATATACAATTCGATGACGTGAGATGCTGTTATTTTGTTTTCAATTCGAAGTATTAAACATGTTTAACAAATGTAAATAAACTTATTCTATATTTCCAAATGAAGGAATACAAATAGTCTTTATAAATCAATAGCCAACATCAGATACCAGTTTGTGTTATTGATATAAAAATCTTAGTTAAAATACTTGCTGAAATAAAAGATTAAAACATCACTTTACATAATATTACATTTATTTTAGAGGGAGGTGGAAGCAATTATATTAAAAATATACAGACAGTTTGAGAAAAAAGCATCCATTGATCCTGAGCTGCCAAAGCTCCATAAAAATGTTCACATCAAACTTCTTAAGGGTTGGCTCCAAAATCTGCCAAGAAGTTACAAATGTCTTGATGCCAGTCGTCCTTGGCTCGTTTATTGGATACTCCACGCTCTTTGGATATTGAATGATATGCCAGATAGAGAAACATTATCCCACGTCGTTCAGTTTCTGGCTCAATGCCAACATGAGGAAGGAGGTTACGGAGGAGGACCGCTCCAGCATCCACATCTGGGTACTACATATGCAGCTGTCAATGCTCTAAGCATCATTGGAACTGACGATGCCTACGACTCAATAGATAGGAGCTCCTTACAAAAGTTCTTGTGGACGTTAAGAGAAGTGGATGGCTCCTTCGCTCTTCACAAAGGTGGCGAGCAAGATATCCGCGGAGCTTATTGTGCAGTCAGTATAGCCAAGTTAACCAACACTTACACAGATGCTCTGTTTGATAAAACTGCTGAGTGGATAGTCAGTTGTCAGACCTACGAAGGTGGATTCGCTGGTTCCCCTGGAATGGAGGCTCATGGGGGCTATGCGTTTTGTGGTATCGCGGCACTGGCTTTATTGAATAGGACTGTATTGTGTGATATTGATGCACTGCTCAGATGGGGGGTGAATCGCCAGATGAAGGTAGAGGGTGGTTTCCAAGGCAGGACAAACAAGCTTGTTGATGGCTGCTATTCATTTTGGCAAGGAGCAATATTTCCTATTATAAGTGCAATTCTTTCTCAAGGTAAATAATTCTGATACTTTGAACTAGTCAAGAGAATTCATGAAGACACTAAAGTCAATCTTTTGATATTGTTAAAATTAGGTTTTAGTAATTAGGAACTAAAACCTTTTGTTAACCACTTAGTGTATTACATTATTTTCACTTAAAATTTTAAAGGGTTTTATAATATCTATATTCACTTTTAACCAATTTTGGCATGTATTTCTTAGAGTTTTTTAAACCTTCGTTATTCACTTCGGCCGAAGGTTTTGAAAAAACAGAATAATAGGCTTTGGCTTCGGCTTCAGGCAGAAATGGACCTTCGGTCTGACACTGCTTATATGATACAGAGTTTAATATAAGGTGATATAAAATTTAGAGTAATCAAATTACATCAAGATTAACTATGATTTGCTTCAGAATTACATACTACTACTTTTAGACTGTATTATGCACACAATAAGATAACAATACATATCAATATTTGACTACTCATATGTAACAAATATGATATTATGTAATTTCAGAAGATAAGGAGTTAATGGAAACTGTATTGTTCAACCAAGGTGCCTTACAAGAGTATGTCATTATATGCTGTCAAGCACCTGATGGAGGACTTATAGATAAGCCTGGAAAGTAAGTGGCGTGAAGTAAACACTGTTACAATACATTTTTTTAAAATCACAAATGTTGTATAAAGTCATCACTTATCTCAGACATAACTTAACCATATAGATATTATATGATCAATAAATTAGCACTCAAAATTATAACAACAGTATGATTTTTTAATATAAAGGCGTAATGTTGTTACTTATAAAGCTTGAAAGTATATTGACTCATTGTTATTACATACTTAATATTATAAACGTTATAAACGAAAACTTCATCTAAGCCAAATCTCATTTGTAATGATCTTTAATTTAAAGAAATAAAATTGTTTTATTCCAGACCTCATGATATTTACCACACTTGCTACACTCTGAGCGGGTTGTCCATTGCGCAACACGGCACAGGAGCTAGTGAGCCTCTGGTATTGGGATCACACAAGAATGAGCTGAACAGAATCCATCCCCTCCATAATGTTGCGCCCCATTTAGTCTACAACGCTGTGCACTATTTCATAAGACACCCTCCTCCAGTGAAAGATAAAAATTAGCAACCATATGTGAGATGTCACAGATTTATTTATTAAGATTAATAAAATATTATATACATTAATTGCAACTGAAGTTGTATTATTTAAATCTACTGAATCTTCACTAATTATATTTTGGATAACATTGCAACATTTGCATATTAATTTTTATTTATTCTTCACTCTACGTGTAACATATTCAGTGCCTCCGCTTCCATGATTAATCAAAACCATTTTTAGTCAAGATTTAACTTTTGTGTACTTAAAGAAGTGTTGTAATTATGAGTTTAGAGAGAGGCAGTAGCTTAGTAACTATCTTGATCTAAAAAGCTAGAAATCGAAAGAATAGCATCAACACAACATACAGAAGCCATCCATCAGGTCATTTTTAGGTCCAGTGCTGAATATAGCCTTCGCTGCTAGGGTTTTTGCCAAGTTACAGTGCATGATGTTACACGGGAAGATAGGTGACTATCTCCAGGATTTTGCCGTTCGTCACGTTCTCAGATTTCTACGGAAAGCGAGAAACAGGATCTTCTTAAACAATACATACCACCACCAAACAATACTATACATATTTAATTCTTTCTGCATTACGAAGGCTGTAGTGACTTGTAATGCTTCATTATATCGACCCATTGTAACAATCGATTTTATATTATCTAAACTGCAAGTGTTAGTTATCTAAAACCTAAATTATGTATAAATACATGTATTTTTAGTACAATAAATAGGTTCCATTTTAATAAACCTCATGTCTGATTTATTGGGAAGAAATTAAACATGAGTGCCTGCGTAAAATTAAAAGCAAACTATATTTTGGACAAAATTTATTTTCTGTTGAACGTGAACAAAAAATTCTTTAAATTTTAAAAGTAGCAAACCGACATGCAATCCTAATCATGGTTAGACACAAATGTTGTCCATGGACATATAATAAAGTCCTATCTGAGTTTAGCCACATCCACAATCCGTATCGAATATTAACATTTAAAGCGTATAGAATCGAACTGTGGGTCCCAGTCCCAGGTTCGGTATCAAACATCTCATCGAACGCAGGCGTAACTTAATATGGAACTTTAATGGGGCCCGTTAGATACAAGTAATGCAGGAAGCATCTGGGCGGTACTAAGTAGTTACATTAGGCCTATTTCCCATTTCAAAATTTAAAAACTATCAACTTTAAAAAGGTGCCCTACCTGCCATATTTGTTGCTTAATATTAGTTTTTACTTGCTTTACATTACTACGGCCGGACTTTCGCAATAAAGGTTGAGGGAAAGCGTGATTGTTGGCTAATAAACATTCAGTTGTTACGATTTTACAATATAAAGCAGGGACAGACTCGAGCTATAATTGGTAGGTATTTATTTACTAGTAAACTAAGCTCAATTCCTTTTAGTAGGTATGTGACTCACTGTTGGGCGTGGATCTCTCCCTACAATTTAAGGCTATCATGACTTTGTCGCCAATGCTGGGGACAAACCCAAAGATAAGGAACCCCCTGAGCTTGACCACAAATGCATTGTTAACCCTGAAGACTAAATTGACAGGCCAGATAAGTTTATCTCCCTTACCACAACCTCTTCAAAACAGAATACAGCAGCACTTAGCTTAGCTTTTAGCAAAAAGAAATAGGTGCGGCAGTGGTGGCTCTGAAGTCAAACCATAGGGTTCTACCACCTTTAATACGACCACCACAATAGTAAGAAAAACAAGATCATTACATAAAGTCAATTACATTTACTGAAGTAGGCAGTAATTTGTACAAAATAATTATAGTTTAAAATGTGGTAAAGAAAAGATATTATTCCCTATTTCATATTATATTTATATCACTTTCATTATACATAAGATAATAATTTAAACCTTAAGTGTCAGTACAATTCATTTCTAACAACTACAATAAGTATTTTTAATAAGTGTCTCACATCTTTGATATTGTGAATCAATTTTCAAAAACTCAGCAGTTTCATACAAGTACATCAGCAAAAATCATTTATCTAAGAACATTTATTTGCGTAACATTCGCAAATTAAAGTAGCACAAATTCTTCCGACTCCAAGTCGGTATCACTGTCTTGTATATTTGGTGTCACCCAGTTCTGTTCAGTTTCATAAATAGAATATCTAATATTTGGTGGGTCCATAACATTAGTACGAGATCCATGGTTTAAAGTAAATATGGGGTATTCATTATTTGAGGATACACCCCTCGGGACTAGGAATGATTTAATTATATTTACAAATGTTTCAAAATCATGCAATGTTGCCAGGTAAAACCCTATACAACAAGACGGATCCATTTTATTGATTGGCATTTTTCTTGGGGATCGACAATGAAATGTTTGTAATGAGAAGTTTGGCTGCCAAACATCTACCATTTCCTGGCAGTAGTGTGGGTCCAAGTGAATCAATCTATCATCCTGGTAGCCCACAAAATATAGTGAGTGCTTCGGTCTCCCTCCTATGATGCCTATACAAAAATCTAACGTTAGAAGTGATGTCAGACACGGCCCATATATTGGATTCAGTTTGTCCGTTCCAAGTTTGACAGGTACCAAGAGAATTAGTGACTTCCAAGAACTATTTGGCAACCTGCAAAGAGTGTACACGTCTTGAATGTACACTGTTGAGTCCTGAGCAACATACACCTCCAAACTATCAAATTCATAGTTCTCCTTTGAAGCAGCCGCCATAACTGCCTTCAAGCAATGAGCAACAGAAGCGGGGCCGTACCAGTCTCCAGGTTTCTTTCCTAATGCCTCACCCAAGCTTACCATTTGATGAATGGAAAGAGGACTGTTCACTGACGATTTATCCCCAAACCATTTTATAATCATTCGATGTAGACAATCTTCTTGAAATTCCCTAGCATTCTGTATCCCTTTTTCAGGTGACCACCTCCATGAGCGACCAAGAAAATGGCAGACTAGTGCTTGTGCAAGTAACATTTGTCCACTCCTCAACATGCAGCCCCAACCGCAATCAGTTGTGAATGTAGATCCCGACATTGTTGGGAATTCCCTCCTGTATGTCATCCATACCCTGCTGATAAAGTCCGATTTGAATCCTTCAATGCCTTCTCCATATATTTGTTCGATAGGGTCGTGTGCTGTAGCTTCAGTTCCGATTTCGGTGGAAGACTCCAATGATCCGCTGGGACTCAGTTTCCGGTGGTAGCAACGTCCGAGGAGCCAAACGGGGGATTCTTTTGAAAAACTCGTTTTTATTTTCACTGTCCATCCAAACTTAACGTTGTTCCACATCGACAACAACCGCGATTCCACTTTGCCTTTCAGATCCAACAGGTCCTCGGAACTGTCCCGCGTGTTCTCCTTCGATGTGGCGCCTCTGCCGTCAGCTTCCACCCTCATCCCTGAGGTACTGCTGCTGCTAGAACTCCTTAGCAGAGAATTTTGAGCAACTAAGCTATGAGACCCGTTCATTATAATTCGATGAAACAAAACATTTACTATCTTAGTCCACAAGTATGTTCGATTTTTCTGACAAATTGTTAACCCCCACGATTATATTTGTCTTCGGGTATGAGGAGAACATTGTATGTTTTACATTTCTTGTTTAAGCACATTTATAGCCTTTTGAAGTATTTAAGATTACATTTTCCACAAAAGTGACACACAAAAGACCAAACAAGAAAGCGAGAAAATAAAATATATATTCGCTGAAAACTGTCACTGTCAAGTCAAACCAAAGTGTCCGCAATGTCATCAAAACAAGAGTGTCAGTGTCATTTTATTATGGCTATGACATTAACATTTTTATTGGCTTTGGATACATGATGAAATTATGGAAAAATTGGAAATTAATAATACCCACGCAAGCTAATTGCTATCGTTTATTGCGATAATCGATAGAAAAATAGTGCTATAAATCATCTAAAATGTATGTTACTTTATATATGTACTTAATGTTCTTTGCCCTGAATTTAAATGAAAAGCAAAAAAATTTTTATTATTGTTGTCATGTGTCAATTGTGTGTGTCATTCTATCAATAATGCCAAGCAATGTTTTGTCGTGAATTTTATTTGTACTAAATAGACTATTTCATAGGTATTGCTTAGTGAATTTAAACAATTAGTAGGTGGTTAAAAAACATATACTCGGCGCACATAATTTCCTAAATTTTATTGTCAAGCGAACAAAAGGCATAAAAATGATGCCAGGAAGGATAGGACACATGCCAATAGCCCCTGAAAATCCCCTTGGTTTATCATGGCACGATTCGGCATGGATTCCTTCGTTAAACCCTTCAAACATCATGGAATATTTCTCCGAGAGATCGAATCCGTTCTTTGATCGTACTTGCAACAATGAAGTTGTGAAAATGCAGCGTTTGAGTATGGATCAACTACAGTGAGTATTTTTGTGTATTTGAACATGGAATATTGAGACAATTTAAAAAAAATAAAGACTAAAGTAACAAGAACAGAGTACTAGATGGCAAGTTAGTGTGTGTGTAAATTTTTATCGCTGCCCATCTGCATCTGTAACCAACTCCTTATAGAGCTAGGGTTCCACCTGTAACCAATCGCTGCAGTGCTGTTTCTCCAGAAAACTAAGGTGATTGCATCATAGTTATGCGAATCATCTAACATTTACACCCACACACTTCTACATAATGCAAAAGCTACCTACTAGGAATAGAATAATAATACTTTTTTATTTAAATCATTTTGATTATCAGATTCTATCTATGGTACTATGTATAATCAATAATACTAGCTGATCGTCGCGGATTCACCTGCGTTAAAGAAGTAAAAGCATGTACTTATTTAAACATAAGTTATATCCCATGCTCCTGCAGCGGTGTACGCATATGCGTGGAGCGCACGCTAATGCTTCTTCAATAAATTAAAGTACCTTATGTTACGCCGTAGACTTTTAGCTATCCAGTGAAAGTCTCATCAAAATCGGTTCAGCCATTTAGAAGATTGCAATGCATAATACATATGAATTGAGTAAAAAGTTGTTATTAGGAAATCACAAACAGACACTTCCATTTTATTTATTAGTATAGATATAGATATGATTTCTATTTATTTCTGTTTGTAATGACTGTGAACAACTGAATTCCAAATTTATTTCTACATTTAGAAACATGACTGGGCTGGAGTACATATTGCTGCATGTACAAGATCCAATTTTGTATGTGATCCGGAAGCAACAGAGGCACAGCCCAATGCAAACCATTCCTCTGGCAGATTACTACATTATAGCTGGTATTGTATATCAAGCACCTGATTTGGCGAGTGTCTTGAACTCAAGATTGGTAAGGAAAATAACAAGTGTTATCAATCTTGTTTCTTCTTTATATCATAGCTGTAGCAAACCAACATGGAGTCCACCTGATTGAAAGCATGAAAGAAAGAGACAATAGGAAGTGGCTCGTGGGCAAATTGAGGAGACTATCAGTATGACATTTGTTCTTGCCAGTCATAGAGACACATAAACTTCTTAAACATGCCACAATTATTGTTGACAACAGACAATCAATAAAAATGCAGGTTTCATAGTGGTAAGAATACAATTTGGTACTGATTTCAATGTGTTTGTTTGGCGACAGCAGTTTCCATACTGATCGGCTCCTATGCCACGTTATTGAAATTGCCAGCACACTCTTCAAACAAGAAAACAGCAATGCTTAAAACATTCACTTTAAAGAAAATGTATGATGAAGATGGATGTATTTTATCTTTACTGAAATTCATAATCTTTACAAATTGTAATAACTTTTCAAATTAAAAGATTTTTATCTGCTGCTATTAAGAATATTATTTGATAACATGATGATGAGATTTAAATATTTTGAATGATTTTAGTTATCAGCAGTTCACCACCTCCAAGGCTCTCTGGAAGAAACCATGTCATATTCCAAATATCATCCTAGTAAAGGCTACTGGTGGGACTTCAAAGCAAATAAAACTGGTAAATACAAAAGAGCCTATATTATGGATACATTGCCCTCTCTATTGAGGTTGGGTTGCCATAGAAGAAAAAAATCAATACCAGCATGGATTGGTAGACTTTTTAAATCAAGTACATTATGTAGAACTTGGAACAGACAGACCTTGATATTAGAGGGGCATCCCTGAAGAACTTTTTAAACTACTTCAAAAAGGAGAAGGTTCTCAATTCGGCTGTATAATTTTTTTTGTTTTAACTTATATAGTGTTTGAGTGAGGATTATATTTATAAATTGAAAATTTGTAACAGTATAATCATTGTATGTCTACTACTTTTAGGAGTGAGTCCTTTCAACAATAACCAATCAACATCTAAAGATACATCAAGTACCCCTAAAGAAGAACCATCTACACTATTCCAACGTCAAAGAGTGGACATGTTGTTGGCTGAATTAGTGCGACAATTCCCATTACCAATGATCCAGTCTTCCAGTCAAGTGAGCTATACATTGTTTAATATTTCATAGTCGTAGGATCAGCCGTCACTTTTGAGATGATATGATATTAATATAATTGCATGGTTCTGTAATTTTAAGGTACATACGTTAGGTAAGACCTATTTCTGCCCCTATGTTTTCTTGTTCTTACATATGTATTGCGTTAACAAAAAGCTAAGGATAAATATTGGATATTGGATGTTTAATGGTTTATAGTAGACTACATAAGTGGTACTTCATTTGAAGATGTAGACGTCAACGTAATAAGTTGATTCTTTCAGACGAATGGAGTGACTGTAAAGACTGAAAACAATGATAAAAGTGGTGATAAAGCTGGTGAAGGTAGCCTGGGAAACATCACCATCAAACAGGAACCCATGGACCCGATGTCCTCCGATATGACGAATGGCACTATGCCACCACACATGGAGATCAAGACAGAAATTAAACAGGAGAATATGAAGCCACCTCCAGAGAAAAAACCCAGGATGTAATTTAATAAAGTATAATTATTGCTAAAATAAAATTAGATGTTTAAGTATAAAACAATTTGTTGTATTATTTCAAATACATTATCATTGTTTTCTCAGACAGTAAGTACACTTATCTACATATTATTTACACTTAACATATCCATTCATTTTTTTTACACTTAAATCTTAGTAATTCTGGAAATATGTTACACTTTATTCTCAATGGCTATATAGCAAACTCTGTGGAGTTTTGTTTGTGAATGTAACATTGCAGTTAGTATACTCCGTTAACCGTAACCGTTGAGGTTTACCTCTTAAAATTTAGTACTAAAAATGACCTAAATCAAGTAACTCAACCTTGAAAGGGTAATAGTACATAGTACTTATTCTTAACAAGTATATATTAATTACTACACAGTATTTAAATACTCATTATTCTTCTCCAATTGCCTATTGTACAAATTTACAATGTTTTCATTGGTTGTATCAGGGCTCTGACAAACCTGGCAGTTAATTCTCCTCGGATCAATCAGGTTGTCCTCATTTATTTGTTGCGTATGATTTTCTCTGAAAGATATTGCACATTCATGTTTATGGCACATTTTTACAACTATATGATATATCTATAGGTCAACTATGGGTATAACTATAGGTTAGGTTACTGATGTTTTTTTGTGCATAATAAAATATAGTAATACTTACACTGCTTTTCTGAGTCCTAATTTAAATCCAAATTCAAATCCCTGATTGTATCCAACATCAAAACTAGACTGAAATGATGCAGCTTGGCCGTCAACAACACCATCTGAATATCCTTCCTATAATATATTTTTAGTCTCGTAAGTTAATAAATTAAATACAGAAATATTGAAATAATGTGATTAGAGTATTTTCAAACATAAAAATATTTATTTGAATAACGATCACCTTGTTAATACTTTCCACTGTGCGAGCCCAAGTTTTGGAAGATATTTTTATTGTTTCATCAGACATAACTTATAAAAGTTAAACTTATTTTAGTAACTTCAAAATTTAAACATAACATATAAAATAACCTAAAAGTTAGACAATAGAATAATAGTATTTTTGCAATTATTTTAAATGTTACTTTAAGTAATAATTACAATATATATATTGCATGTAAACTTCATTTTAATTAAAAAATAATTCCATTTTTTGTTTTGACATTGACATATTGATCAAAGACAAAAAGTATTTTTTTAAATATTGTTTTACCTTTTAATAGTTCTAGCTACTTGCCTTTCAGCTCAAACCAAAGAGTCCAAATAGAATTGTCTCTGACTTAAGTACAATTAAAATTTTCTGACTAATAACGCTAAAATTAGCGACCTTGCTCATGATCAAGTAGGAGTTGAGCATATCTTGACTACTGGTATGGCCGATGTATTTCTGTTTTCTCTTTTTTGTTGATGATATAGAATTATCGATAGTCTGTGAAAAAATACTTTCATAAGTTATCTGTGTTGTCAATGTCATGTCATAAAATTCAAAAAATCTGAGTTTCTGACTGACACTTTTACTTTGATGCCGCTGAAGTGATGTGGATGGGAAGTTGTGCTACATTTTTTAAATGATATTTTTTTTGTTAGAGGAGTGGATTATATTTTTTGTTAAAGTTTCATAATGGGTTTTATATTTGGGCTATTGAAGCGGATTATAAAATTTTTCCTTTATATAGCTGGAGTGATCGCAATCATTCTATTGATACCGAACCTGCCGCCGTATACAAAGTTTACGAGCATCGAGTAAGTTTTGAACTTTGTAATTAAGTTCCCCAAGTGTTACCGTTAAGTGAAAGTAATTTGACGACATATTTTTTGTTTTCACTTAGAATTGAGTCGACACAACCCAGAACAGGCGCATTAACACCTAACGGTGACTTGAACAATGTCGAAAAGTTGTATGTCGATAAGTTGCTGGGACCGGAAGCTTTCCAACTATGGAACGGCGAATTGTACACAAGTCTTGCGACGGGAGAAATTGTAAAAATCTCACATGCTGGCCATGTGACGTTTGTTACACAAATAGGTCAACCATGCAGTAAGTGAAATTTCCTTACGTATATTATTTATGCATATAATAAAAATGAAAGTTCCACGTGTCTACATCGCATATATTTTCAAAAAAGTAGTTTGCAGGAATGAGAAGTAATTATAGATATTTTTATTATTTCTTGAATTTTTATCTGTCGGTCTGTTTTATTTAAGACCATTTCTTGATATAACACTTTGACTTTATTTCATGAAAATAAAATAAGCTCAATCAAAAGTCATTACACTTTAAAGTTGTGGGTAAAGCTGCGGGACACAGTTTACATATAAAATTTAACAATATTACTATCATTACAATTCAGTATCTGTAAAACTAGTTTTAAGTTATAGTTAGTTGTATCTTAAAATTAAGAATATATTCTTCTATTAAGATTTTATATTATTGCAGCTGGACTTGTCCAGGAGCATTTATGTGGAAGACCTCTTGGATTTGTGATTGATGACAAGAGCAAACAAATGTATGTTGCCGATGCCTACTTTGGAATTTGGAGAGTGGACCTGAAATCTTACAAGAAACAGCTCTTAGTCTCTCCGCAAGTAGAAATTGAAGGAAGGAAGCCAAAATTATTTAACTCTGTGGCAATTGCTAGTAATGGAGATTTGTACTGGACAGACTCAAGCAGTGATTACAATTTAAAGGATGGGGCATTTGCAATCGTTTCTGACCCATCTGGAAGGTATGTCTTATAATTTTTTCATATATATCTATCATCAATTCAATTTGTTCCTCTGCTAGTCATAGTTCTATCTGAAAATAAAAAAAGTTCATTTTTCACCACTGTGTGGATTGGGAGTATAAACACAATTTAAAGTTCTCTTGATTGACGACCCCCGTGGCGGAGCAGTTACCATACCGGTTTGATGCGCAGTGGGTCCCGATACCCGGCCAGACAGATATCTGAATGATAATAGAATAGATTTCTGGTCTGGGTTTTTGTGTATACGTCTTTGTATGTCCATGGCACCCACGACACAGGAGAAAATCCTAGATTTTAGGTCTCAGGTTTCCAACCGCTCTCTAATTTTTCTTTACATACCTTCATAAGTCATCATCAGTAAAATTTAGGCAGAGTTTAGAACCTCAGCTACTCAGATTGGGCTGAACTTAAAACCGGGTATCACTTGTATTAATTAATATATGTACAATTTATTAATTGCAGTTCTCAGTAATGTTGGTTACAGCACATCTAATTAACAAGATACTTGGCTGATCTATTACCTAACCAGTTTCTAATTAGTCCATGTATATTAATGGACAATAATGTAGATAATTAAACTAGGTACTTAAGATACACCAATAAATCAATACTGAGTTGATCAAAAATTTTACTTATTTTTTAAATAAAAGTATGTGTACACATAAGAAGTCGCAGAACTTGAAAGAGATAGAAACCTTTGAGGGTTGACTGTAGAGGCACCATGCTTCCGTATCTATTACAGCATAGCAACAGTTTTCGTTCTGATTAGAATAGTGTAGTGCGGGAGACATGCTTATCTAAGGCAACTTAGTCCTCAGGGGACAACATATCTCTGGCCATTCTCATGTCAGAACTCTGATCTCTTATTGGAACGATTATATCCACCAGATTATATCTCTTGGAGGTGTTAGCAACTTACTATCAGTGGAATGCATGCTCATTTCTTGCTATTCACATGAATATTATATAAAAAAAATTAATTGTCCAGCATAATATATGTTTTCTAAACAAAAATATTTGTACACAGGTTTTTCCGGTACAACCCAGCCAAGAATGAAAGTTCAGTGCTTCTTGATGATTTATGGTTTCCAAATGGCGTTATTGTATCACCCGACAATCAATTTGTATTAATTGCCGAAACAAACCACATGAGAGTCCTTAAATATTACATTGATGGGCCTAAGAAAGGCTCTACAGAGGTGTTTGTCTCTGGATTACCAGGTAAGAATTTGTTCTCATGTGATATTTGATAAGAATATTGACTAAAACTATATACATATGCACCACATTGGGTTTCGAATTTTGGCATGTAAGTATAATACTTAACTGTAGATCAATAATTAATGGACATAGAAGAACAAGGAGTGATTTAGAATTAATTAAATAATAGGGTATACTGCCATTGCTAGCTGATTACAGCTAACAATACATACTTATATTAAATAAATATAAGTAACTGTTAGTATCCATCGAAGGTCTAATTCTGGCCAATGCTGAAGGTTTGAAAACTAAGAAATTCAGGTTCAGATTGACTAAAATTTATATTATACCTAGTATAAAGACATGATTTTTATCTTAATTTTAAATAAATAAATTTTAGAGCTAATTAAAATTACTATGTCAAAAATTGTAAAATTACGAAATAATTAAATTTCTGACACAACTGGCTGTGTATGCCCTCAATAGACTGTGCGTGTGCTTTTTGAGCTTCAATATCTCCATCACAATCTCCCGGATTTGTGACAGTTTGTTCAATTTCGGTGCTTTTTAGTAATCTTCGGCTTCGGCCAAATTTTCGACTCTTTTTGGCCGAAGCCGAAGATGACGCCAAAGGTGCGGTTTTTGGCTGAAGGTGGCCGAAGCCCAAGCTTCGGTCAGACACTACTATGTATGAAATGTATTTATTTGCATATATTTACTATTGTGCTGAATACATACAAACTTAAGTAATTTAAAACCATAAGTACATATTTTCAAATTTATTCTAATACTGAAATTGTTTAAAAAATGCAGAATATTAATCAGTTTGACCGTTAAACTATGATATGTAGGTACTCATTCAGGTGTATTGTGATCCAACTTCCTTTGATTTTAATGATTACATTATTCTTGAAATTACTTCATTAAGATTTAAATGTGTGAAGTTTTAATGTAGGTATTACTAAGTTCCACATTCGTACCACATCAATAAACATATTTTTTATGTAAAGTATGATGTTAAAAAAATAATATTACACTAACATTATATGAATAATAATAAAAAGTACTTGTTAAACCGCTCTTTGATTTAATGCTAAGTAATGAACAGTTTGTAAATATCAACAGATAGGATTTTTTATTCATGTAGGTAGTTAATTAGATGTAATCCAAATTAAAATCTACCTACAATTTATAGTACTTTGTCGGTAGTAAATCTGTACTAGTGCAGACTATGAACCATGAAAATTAGAACAAAGTATAACAATAATTACAATAAGCAATGGTTACACAAAGAAAACGCTATTTGAATAAACTTTATCTGTATTTTTAACTCGTAACGTTTATTTTATAAAAATATGAAACAAAAACAATTATTCATGTTTTATTTATATCTTCTCTGTCAGTTTTCATAAACACATTTTATTTAATTAGCATTTTACAGTTTGTTTAGTAAATAATTTCTTAATCATGTAAACTTGAATGAGACCCACAATAACCATGAACACAATCTGAAAAGCAGACCATGCATCAACAATAAAAGTGTCTTCCAAGGCCATATAACTGTCCCTCGACTTGCTCGCACTGTATAAATCTAACATGTGGCGCGCCTTCATGACATGGTTCAGTGTCTTTATCAAGGAATCTATTATCAGTGTTACATCAATTTTATATTCTTCTCCATCTTCTGTTGTTCCGACCCACTCCACTATTTCTATCTCGTCATTTTCCACACCTTCATTGTCAACGGCACTCACTTTCTCATCATTCTCTTTAACAGTATCCTCTATAATGACATTCATGAAAACCAGTTTCGAATTCATTACACTGAAAGTGTTGTCCATGCAGAAGACATAATCCCCGTCTTGTTCCAAATCCATTATTATAGAATTTTGAGATTTCTTATAGTCTGATAGAAGTCTGACGCCTTTGGGATCCAACACGTCCACGGATATGTCCAAATCGCCGTGTTGGCCATCTATTACTTGGTAGTAGAGTTCCATCACCTGACCAGCTTTGCCCTTTTCGAAAAAACATGTTCTTGTTCCCGCATCTATTCTGAAGTTCATGTCGGTTTCATATATTTCTTGTGGGAGCACAACATTGCACAATAACGCAAAGGACAACGAAAATTTTAAGAAATACATCTCGACTAAATGATTCTTAAATCCTACTAAATGGCTAGTAATATTAGTAAGTAGGTAAAGTGGGTGTTTAAACAAGTGTTACATATTGTGTTTACGCAGCCAATACCATAATGTATTCATACTTCTCATTGCATAGGCCATACTTTTATTTGGTTGTTAAAAATATTACTTCAAACCAGTAGTATCTTTAAGAATAAAATATAGCGAATTTAAAATATATTTGATATGTCCAGAAGTATGAATATAATGCAGAGCGTCTCGAACCCAATACAAAATCTTTGTTACTTTAATGTGAGATTACTATGCATTCGGAAGTTAAAAAGGAGAAAATGATTTGGATATTGGATGTTCATAAAAGGGATTCAGACTTCAAATTTTTCAAAGTCGAAAATTTTCCATGTTTTCTGAGGGTTACGTGTCACCGTTGTCTATGTAACGCCCGAAGTCCCTGAAACGTTGTAGCTTGAGAAGAGAACTAATACCTTATTTTTATTTTCAGGAACCCCAGATACAATTCGTGTTTTGCCCGATGGATCTGGCGTGATTGTTTCGCTATACGCGGCTTTTGATGATGACAATCCTCTGCTCTTGAAGGCTCTGGCTTCCACGCCGATGGCAAGGAAATTCGCGGCACGATTCATGAGGCTTCTTGAATTGCCATTTGAATTTGTAAATACTCACTTCCCAAACATTATTTTTGAACAAATTACTTACACGGTTAGTAATTCTACCTTCTTATTTCTTTTATTTTTCTTCTATATAAATACAATAATACAAAGCTTTTACAAAAACACTTGCATCTATTATTTTGGATTCATTCAGAAACTTTACAAATGGTTTTTATTAAAGGTAGATAATTTATGTTTTAATAATTTATGCCACATATTTTGAGAACTTTCAGATTGGACACTTTGCAACTATATCTGGATTTGGACCGGGTTTGTCAGGAATAGTTCACATAGATTGGGCTGGAAATATTATAGCTTCTCATTACAATACCGATCATAGCGTTTCTCATATCAGTGACGCAATTGTTTATAATAATAAGCTTTACTTAGGTTGTCCGCACATGCAAAACTTCATTGGCTCTGTTCCCATACCACCACTTTTGAAAAAAGCTTTCTATGTTACAAATGCGACACCTGCTCCTCCAAAATATAAACCGTCTTCAGAAAAAAAGATTCCGCAAAAGGAGAAAAAGCCAATTGCTGAACAACCTAAACAAAAAATCGATAAACCAGCGGAACAAAAACCAGCCCAAAAAACAAGCACTGAGAAACCGCCATCATCACAAGGGGATAATGTAAAACCTGCTCCTCCAAAACAACCTGAAGTGAAGAACGCCATTCCTAAAGAACCTGTCAAACCTGTTAAAGAGGACGCTATTAAATCTACACCTAAAGCACCAGAAACGAAGCCAAAACAAGCGGCGCCTGAATCAGCCAAACCAAAGACTGGAACAACTACTACACCAAAACCGACTACTAAGACAGAAACAACACCAGAACCAAAAAAAGTTCCTGAATCAAAGCCAAAAGTAGCTTCAAAGGTCGAAGTGAAAAAAGAAACCGTCGAAGCACAAAAGGTAGTCCCTGAATCTAAACCAAACGCAGTTCCTAAGGTGGAACCGAAAAAAGAGGTTCCAGTTAAACCCAACACAATTAAATCGGACAATAAAGAAAAGGCTCCAAGCACTGAGAAGCCTGCATCTAAAGCAGAAACACCTAAGGAGACTCCTAAACAAGCCAAGAAAGAGAAAAAACCTAAAAAACCGCCAGTTGAAGATGAACCTCAAATCATAGTTCAAAGATTAACACCTGAAGAGAAAAGAGCTAGAATACCAGTTGATGGTGAACCTCAAATCATTGTCAAAAAAGTAGTACCGGACGAAATTCCAGTTAACGAGGAAATTCCATCAGATACAATCAAACCGAAAGGAGAACCACTTAAAGTGATTAAAAAGAGTGGACCTATAGAAATCCCTACTAATGTGTAAGAAAAGGTTGTGGTATTTTAAGCCTGTTCCAGAAGAACCTGAAATCAAGTAGTGGAACAAAATTTAGGTTTATTTTAAGTATTTAAGACATTTCCACCCTAATTTAAAAAAAAATGTTAAAACTTTTTGAAATCATGTAACTCATTCGTTGATTCCCGAAAACATTCCATAATTGTGATTCGAAACTAACAAAATTCATGTTCATATTTATAAAAATTGAAATGATTGAACTGAACAGTAATCTTATATTATTTTTTTAGGTTTATATGTAATATAAAATTACTAAAGATTTACTAATCGACGCTTAGAACTGATTGTTAAATTTATCATAGAATTGATAACAAATTATCTATCTACCTATAAAACTTCGAATAGTACATGGATATGAATCTTTATATTTTAAAATTCTTTTTATACTTTTTCCTTACATTGTAATAATCTGAAATGGGTATTACCTATATCTTGTCAGTTACCAGCAAGCAAATATAACAGTGCAATAAATAATTTACAATATAACAGAAACTTCAGAAGTTAGATGATATTTTTATAGAAGTCTTATTAAGATATTGTTGTAGACGTGTTAAAATAAAAATCGAAATAATTATTTATTAAAAATATATTTACTGGTTGTATATGTTGTTTAACGAAAAGGGGATATGGGAAAAGATTAAGACATTGGTTATGTTTGAATCTCTTTGTTGGAAAAGTTTAGTTTCAATAAAATCATTTTTTAATAAAACCTATTTATTTTATTTGTAAATGAAATAAACCCGCGTGCCATGAAATGACCTGTATAAAAAATAAAAAACGACACTCGCCATATATTTTGGTTATGCGCGAGTACCTTTAGATTTGAGTCTCATTACTACAAAATGCAATAAAATAACTGTATACATAAGATATTGATAAACGACACTCACATCATTTATTTAACCTTAACTAAAGTGCTTCTTGCACTTCCGATAACATTGTCTGCGTTGAAAGAAAAATACAAATGATTTATAAATATTTATATTTCATTTACTGATAAGTTGAAACTGAATTGTGATTTGGCCTGATTTACTGGAATGTCATATAAATAAGATACGAGCAAACAATTTTATATAATGAATTAATCATCTGAAACAAATCATATCTTTCACATAACGTATTATCACTTTTTTCATAAGTTACACAATAAATTCACAAAATTTATACAGTGCCATATTAACAGTAATAGGGTTGGACCCCACACTCATGTGACCGCACATTATGGCAGGCCGCATCGCAAAAATCCGCCTATACATTTTAGTACATTTTGTATGAAACATCGGTCACTATAGGCGGGCCGCAGCGCCACATCAAACAACACCATTAATATAAAATAGACGCCAGGCTTTAATAAGCGTTTCGAAACAGCGCGTACAACGTTGACTTTATTATATAAGCATAGATAAAGCAGGCTGGCCACCCGATGGTAAGGAGTTACAGAGTTACAGTCTTGTGTAAATATGAACTATTGTAATGTTATTATAGAAACAACTACAAATGTGAGACGGTAGTCAGTCGGGTCGCATAAAATCTATGGGAATACGTAATACTGTTTTTAAAACGTAAAGTCGAAGTAAGGTTTTAAGACCTTACTTCCAACGTGAGATGGCAATCAAACCTCTTATGTTTCAAAATAATTACGAATAACTAGACTAGTTTCAAAGGATTACATCACCAGTGGGCACCACTTACCGTCAGGTGGACTGCATGCCATTTCTAAATTATAAAATTGTGTATAAATAACGAATATCAGCTGCATTGTTTTTGCGTTAGCTTCAGCCGCATGTAGCAATATAAAATTATCACGTTTTAGTAATAAAGGCGTTAGTGTATTGATAATAAAAATATAATTTACGCTATTTTTACGGCCACGGATGCAATAAATTGTTTAAAAGAAAACTTATGTATGTGCCGAATGTGTGACTCGTTACGTCATTCGACATCCATAGAGAGCCTCATGTACATATAAGAATTTTAATAAGCACTTATATACAAATCAACAAACAGTATTACTAAATGTCCATTCAATTTTATTGCATTGATTTATTTATATTTTTATTTTATGTAACTACACCTACATTATAATATCTACAATTAGTTTATTAGATGCTCTAGTAATTTCAATAACAAATGGTGACGGTCCTATTAACTGTTGCATAGTTGAAATTTACATAAATTGTTACATAATACAGTACATTGTTTGAATTCTTCTTATTAATATAAATATCTATTGAACGGTTTTATTAATTAGCTAAGCGAGAGTTTTGAATTAGACTGAAGAAGTGGTGGTAGCTAAATAAATATTTGTTCGGCGGCGAGCGCGTCCGCGAAGGGCTTGACGACGGAGCGCGTGGCGAAATAGAATATCAAGCCAAATGTTATTGAGATCGGCAGAGCTGGTAATGCTTTCCTGAATATTGCTAATAGTAGCAACGTAAGGCATAAACCCTGCAAGAAAAAATAAGATATTAATGAAATTGAATTATTTTCTTAACCTATTTTTTTCAAATATTCATATAATAATTTTTGTTTTGTTCAAATTTTTACTCGGTTTATTCGTCAATAGCTTCTGTTAGTAAGATTTTAATTAAATTTATGAATGAAAATAAATTAATTTCGTATTTATTACATTACTTACAATTAAAATAGCTACAAAACAGGCAAGTGTGGTGTTCCAGTCTCCGTACGAACTTGCTTTTCCCACCAGCACACTGTAGAATATGAAATCACCCAGGCCGAGTTTTACGCCTTCTGTAAATTTAAATTAGGATATTAATATATTTGCGCCTGTTATCATGGCATCATATATTATTTAATCGGGAATAAAACCCAGAACCCTGTTTGGGGCAAGTGGATCTTCAAATGAATATCTTCGGCATAAAACTCTACATCAATGTATAGGTATAGGAATAAATAACTCATTTCTATATGACTATGCGGACCGATTGTTTATCATTGTTTATGATAAATATAATCTGAATGGTGCTTGGCTCAGTGCGGATTGTTTCCGCTACTACCTAGCCACGCTACTTTCCGTACCCGTAGTGTCTAGATATGAATTAAACTACTCACTCTCGTCATCATCTACGAGCTGCTGTTGCTGCGGGTGCGGTGCAGCGTGTTGTGGTTGTTGCGGCGGACGTTCTATTCGCGTGGTATATCTGGCGGAGGCGGTGCTGGGCTCAGTACTATCGACGCGTAGTCGCCGCGGCGGCGCCGAGTGTGCCCGCTGATACCAAGCCACGCTACGTTCCGTGCACGCTACGCTACAAGCCACGCTACGATCTGTGTCTAGATATGAATTAAACTACTCACTCTCGTCGTCATCTACGAGCTGCTGTTGCTGCGGGTGCGGTGCAGCGTGTTGTGGTTGTTGTGGCGGACGTTCTATTCGCGTGGTATATCTGGCGGAGGCGGTACTGGGCTCAGTGCTGTCGACGCGAAGTCGCCGCGGCGGCGCCGAGTGTGCCCGCTGTTACTAAGCCACGCTACTTTCCGTGCCCGTAGTATCTAGATATGAATTAAACTACTCACTCTCGTCATCATCTACGAGCTGTTGTTGCTGCGGGTGCGGTGCAGCGTGTTGTGGCTGTTGCGGCGGGCGTTCTATTCGCGTGGTATATCTGGCGGAGGCGGTACTGGGCTCAGTACTGTCGACGCGAAGTCGCCGCGGCGGCGCAGAGTGTGCCCGCTGCTGCCAGGCCGCGTCGAAGCCCGCCTCAGTACCGGAGTTACGCTCGCCCTCGCCACCGCCGCCGCCTGTGCTCGCTGTGTGCGATCCTGTTTGTATTCAATTTGAATATTGTATTACAAAGTATCGAGTTAAATTAGTAATTTTTGTGTGTTTGTGTCTTGTATGAGACATTTAAGTCTGCCTGTAATTTTTTAATGAAATATATGATGAAGTCTATGTTATTTTCTCCAAATTTATGTCTTAATTTTTTGTCCAAAGCAATAGTTTCTTTTAAATTAACATAGTTTTTGTAAAATAGTAAATTACACAAATGACAAGATGTGTTGATATTTTTATTAATTTATCAATAATTAGACGTCCACAACGTAAACCCCTTTAGTAATATCACAAATAATCCAAAAATAGCAACACTGTATGGTACGGAAGCAAAATGCAATGGCTAAAAATACAATATATTATTACTGGAGTATAAAATATAATAAGGCGAAACGTTGAATTTGTTATGGTTTATATAATTAAGCTAGCTTCAGTCACAAAATGTCTTACTTCTTGTGCCCATATTTGTAAATTGTACTTTAATATAGTGACATTAAGGTTGCAACTTCATTAATTCACTTCTTTTATTAGATGTAGAATCCAAACAGTTCATACGCAATAAATAAGAATGTAGACGCATAACATTATTATCTGGCAATAATGTCAACAGGAACTATTCAACACTGTGGACTTGTGGCAAGCAATAATAACGCAATAGCATAATGTGTAATTTCCCCAATAGTGACTGATTAAGCATTCCACCGTGGTGAAGTGAACAGCGACATTAATAGAATTATCAAACAGAGCAGCATCGTGTGGACAAGGCACACATTGGGACAATATGTGAAGTGAGGCAATCAGTGAGCGTGACAAACTGACGAAAAATGTGATCCGTCGCGGAGTGGCAATCCGTGAAATGTAATAAACGGTGGTAAACCGACATAGAACGACACGTAGAATGTACCAAAAAGTGGCGACATAATACATGTACTGGAAGGGAATGGAATCTGGCAAACTGTAACACCCAAAACAGTGATAACTTAGATCTGACACGATTTGATCTGAAAAACAAATGTGGTGTAGTGTGTACAAACTTCAAGAGGATGAGAGTGGTAACATGTGGTTTGTGGTATAAAATGAAAAACAATACGCAATGTGATGACAAATTCAATCTGCATAGAGTGGGAACGCATTAAATACCTATAGCGCGTGGTGACGACAAAATCAATTCGACGCGGAATGGTAAAACGTGAAGTGTGACAATCTGTGACGAGAAATGCAATTAAACGGAGTTTTAACGTAGCATAGTATGAACACTGTGACCACAGCGGGCAATGACGACAAAAGCCAAAAAATCCACCAGATTATATACATTACTAATTACAATTACATTAACAGTATCGCATCAATTGTGCAAAGACAAGGGGGTTGAGGGTGATAACTTCGTGA
This sequence comes from Urbanus proteus proteus, assembly GCA_018251915.1. Taxonomy (NCBI): domain Eukaryota; kingdom Metazoa; phylum Arthropoda; class Insecta; order Lepidoptera; family Hesperiidae; genus Urbanus; species Urbanus proteus. The sequence continues at coordinate 399 of DWPV01000473.1, read as the reverse complement.
TGATGGCGACAACTGATATCGACAAAAACAATCCACACACTGGGAAGGAAAGAATTAATAATATTAAGTCGATTGTGCGTAGGGGAAGGCGAAGATTGGCTAACAACGTGATCAATGTGACGATAACCAATGACAAAAGAGCTCCAGTGGAGTGTGGCAACACACGCCTTACGCAGAACGTCCGACAACAATATTGCGTTAAGTGTACAAAAAAAGGATGGTGGTCATAACAACGTGAAAATATCAACAGACAACTACACATAAATGATCCAGCGGGGCGCGTCAATAAGCGGCAAAACACGGATTACGTGGGACGGCACAGACTGCGTAGATTGAGGGATGCCCGGGGCAACATGATGCTGCGTCGATGTCATAAAAACAGGTGGGGGGGGGGGGGGG
>DWPV01000472.1:0-28725 GCA_018251915.1 Urbanus proteus proteus | reverse complement strand
ATAATTTACTTTTTTTGTATATTTTTTAATCAAAAGACGAATTCGTTTACCCAGTTTTGAGATTGGTCATATAAATAAATAAATGAATAAAATTAGTGTCAGTTTGTAATGTTAAAATTACAACTTTTTATTAAATGCTTTTAAAATACGAATAAAAATAATAAGAATTAAAATAAACAAATTGTTATTTAGTGTTAACGGCGAGATCTGTATGGTTTTACTGGAACGTATTAGCGTTTTTGTCTTTTAACTTTGCACAGCGCATAAATCGGTTCGGAAATCGTTGAGTAATAAATCGAACGCTTTTTAATGGCTGTTTATCGGAGTGAGCTTTGCGGTATTCAGATTACGGGTATGGCCTAAGTGGCGGCAGGGGAGTGGCACGCGCACTCCTTATCTACTCCCTCGACACTTTCAATATTCGATTTCGTCGCGTTCGCGGTTTTGTTTCTTTTACACCGTTTTACGCTGCCGACTGTACTAAATATAATACGTTACTTATGCCTCTGACTGTACTTAAAAGAATATGTAGCTTATGCTTCTGACTGTACAAAATAGAATACGTAGCTTATGCTCCCGACTGTACCAAATAGAATACGTTACTATATTTAAATTGTGTCCATTATGATCGTTTATAGATTTACTGTTTACGTTCGGTGGATTTTATGTTTGAGTAATAAATCATACGCAGCGGTCACCTAATTAAAAAGACAATATCCGGTCAGGTAATGGTAATTATGGTATCAGGAAATAGAGGTTATGGCGTAGAAAAGTAAATAACACTAACGTTTAGACGCGAGACTAGACAAAAGTATATTATTTATTATTTGTAGTTATGGTAGAGACGATGCATGTTTATATTTGTTTCGTAGTTCTCCAATAAAGGTAAGGAATACAATAGCTTTCATGTAGATGCTAAAACAGCAGTGTGCATGTCTGTGTAAGGTTTTATTAAAAATACAGTTTGACATAAGTTTTTAAAATCAGTTTTACATCTATTAGTTTCAATGTAACTTCCACTTATTACTTAAACGTAATCCAATCAAACATTAGAAGACCGAGTAATCTCTATCATATCACATTTGAACACAAAAAGATCGCAACAGTACAATCGCGCCCCAAAGCGTAACCGAAAACGAGTCTCACCGCAATCCAAGCTAATGGAGTGTCTCATAATGACGGTTGCTGACATAAAAATAAATAGGCGAGACTCAGTTTCTGCGTAAGCCGATACTATGATAACAGCATCGCTCCCCCGATAATTGCCGAACTTGCAGACGCCTCTGGTGCCCTGGTAATGTACTGCGGATTAGTGGCCACTACTGTAATTCATTTTCTCGGAAATGTCCGATTTTTTTCTGTATGTATCTTTCTAGTTGCAAGTACAAAATAATTGCTATACAATGTAGTTACTAGCTCTACTAGAGAGAACATACATCCAAGATTTTAGCCTACCTACATACTCAGTTAAACACTAATCTAGCTTAATTTCTTAGCTTTTATCAACCCCCACGAGTAGCACATGTGTGTAGGTGTTTCCTATCCATGCACTGGCTTTTAGTACACTGGTACTAAAAGTGAGTACCAGTAGTTATTACTGTAGATAATTAGTTCGTAGTTAAATTTATTTAACACTGATTACGTGTCCTGTAAAAGCAGTAATAGTTACGTTCATAGTGTACATTCCTATAGAATATTTTTATCTAATAACATAGTTTATTAAAATTCAACATCAGATTTATAACAAATTATGTTCATAATGTTATTTCATTCTTTCAATTCAACACAACAGAAACAGAACTATTTATATTTTATTATTTAAAAACGTAAGGAATACTGTAATATTTACACGTTTCTAGGTCAAAAAAACACAAGTTATGATTTTATAATATGTTTCCCACAGCAGCATTATTTATGTTTTATCTGATCACAACTATTTTCAATCACGATTTTTGGGATGAAAAATATTTATATAGTAAAAATAAATCTAGTCAATAATGTAATATTTAAATGCCAATAAACATTTACTAAGTATTAAAGTTTATAGATCTTGATTGGAATTTTAACTATTTGTGAGCTACTAACTTAAAGAAACAATATCATTGTCTGCCTTTATTCATGTTACAATCTAATCGACTATCGTTAAATATATTTGTAATAGTTTTTGTGTCGACAAAAACAATAGGTACAGGAAGCAATGTTAATTTACACCAAATTTTATATAAATCTGCAGTAGGTAGGTAAATACCTGTGACTATTTAGGTACTGGTCAATGTAAGAGGCTTAAGGGCAAAGATTTAGGTGACAAAGTTTATTGCGTCCCTGGAAACGTTGTGGTCTATTACTTGACCATAAATCAGGGATGGGAAAACAATAAGCGTGAAATTGTGGAAACTACGCCGATGTCTTGTGGTATTAAATCTTGGGGGAGTGAAATAAATAAAAATAAATCTGTGCCACCCTCATGCGAGAACTTGATTTATTAGTAAGATTTCGAAAATAATCTGCAGAATTGTTCGCGGATTAAGTTCAGAATGTAATCTTATTCATTGTAATTGTAGTTATTATAAATTAGGCAACATGGTAGTCCTCATACCTATAATAAAATATAGTATTTAATATCTTTATTAATATCAATAAAATATTAGGTAGAAGTGTCCTTTAAAATATAAACTTTGAATAAGATAAAGTTATTTAATCAAGATAGGAGAGTTATGTTCTTACTAAAATTTTTAATTTAATTTATTATGACACAACTCAAAATATACATTTAATTCGCCCATATTTTTAGTCATTAGGTAGGTATCACATGTATAATTGACAGCATCAGCAAAGCTTAATCCTTGTAAAAATTATTATGTTTCGTGATGCATGCCTAGTATTTTAGTTCAGATTACAATGTCACTTTTAAATACAATTATATTATTCTAGTTATATAAACAAAAATCTGTCGCGGGTGGTATTTGCTACTTAGGGCCGTCTTATGTCTGAAATTGTTTCTCCTATCACCTTTCTAGGCTAAGTGGATTGTCTTAAACGGCAGTAACGTGCTACTATGTCCGCAGCTCCAGACCGGGTCGACCACCGAAGCGTGCTTCCGGAGTGGGCCTCTCGCTAGCCGCGACGCAGTTCCCTGGACATCCCTTCAAGAAGCATCGCCTTGAGAACGGAGACTACTCGCCGTACGAAAACGGACATATGAGCGGTGAGTTATGGTAGCCTAGTACTTTTAAAATTTATGGTTACAAGTTATTGGCAAATGTTACCTTGAAAATGATCGGAATTGCTGGTGTTTAAATCGCATATATATTTTGCAGTAAAATAATGCTATACATTTCTAAAACAATACTTCCGAAGTGGGTCATAAAATTAGAATAAAATAGTAATGGAACAAGAGTTATCAACCTTTAACGTGACATGTTGCGTTAGTATTTTTATTACCGTTTCATATAAAATTTGTCATCTATTTGATTGATTTGATTTCGAAGCAAAGTTAACTTGATTGACACAAGCGGTTATCTTGATTGCATTCCGCAAGCCATCTTTAAATTCCTGCAAAATATTTAATATAACGAAGCTTGTTCAAGTTATTGGGTGTAAATAATTAGCTTTTTGCCAAAACATGTATAAATTTTGTAATAAATCAAAGGCATCGGAATCATGACATGTGATAACATCAACATCGGGTTTCTGCGGGCTCCGGATAGGCGCCGGATATGAAGCCCCGGCTTCTCGGGAGGTATGCCTTCTCATTTCGTATACAAATTACACAAATACAAAATTATCCCAACACAAACGGAGAAAAGGGAATGAAGTGATTAAATAGAGCTCAGCGCAAGACGGCTGGCAATCAATCATTTTTGTCGCTTAGGCCTTTGTTGATTATTTTGTTTTTTGTCCCGTTCACTCTCACGTGTTCCGTGCCTCCTTTCTCTCTCTGGCTTGAAGTGTCGTGCCAGACAAGGGAGCAATTACATTCGTGATCTTGCATAAGCGACACTTGCTTATCGCGCACTGCCGCATTTGACTTTGAGTGTAGTTTGTTCGCTTTTTTCCCCTAAATTTGCAATTCGAAACACTCATAAGTGAAAAACGTGCTGGTTTATTCTACCTGGATTTTTTCTGTTGAAATTGGATATCATTGCAATTAACTTAACTAGACTATGATATTCTTGGACATTGCCGAGAGCTATCTGTAACCATATATTTAATCAAATCAATAATATTTTATTCAAAGTAGATTCTTTACAAGAATTCTTTTTGAACGTCAATAATTTTTTTCTCTACCACCACTTCGGAAGGTGTTTAATTATGGAGAAGAAGCACACACATGAGAAATAAGAAGCATAAACACTAATAATATAATAATAGAATATTATTTAATTCTTAAACAACTTATTACGAATTACAAACATTCGATCAATAGTTAGGAAAAAGATCATATGCTATTATTAGATCGGGCATAAATATCAATACGCGTGTCACACATACGTATTACTTTGGGTGAGCGAGGAGGCGGGTGGCCCATTTTCACCCTGTGAAATAATAGGATACGAAAACATCCGAGGCAGAATATAATCCTCCTAGAAGGTTGAACGGAATGGAAATAGGAATATGAAATGCGTGAAAGGGATCGTGCCCACGTGCTCTTTGAAAGGGTTGCTCATTTTGTCTCTCAGAGTATCCAATTGATGATGGATTATGATTATTTTTAGTTGCTTAATGTTTCGTTAAATGTTTAATGGTCTTTTATTATTAACATGCTTGAGATGAAATAACTAAAATAGGAACTATTTAGTTATTTTTAGATTTAAATTTGATTAATACCTTAATCAAATTCAGTATTCAGTAAAATACGATAGACTGAGTATTATAGAGATAGATAGGCTTATTTTTTCCATCATCAGCGCTGAGCACTGTTGTTAGTGAAAATTAATATGATGAGATGCAATTTGAATCACAAGAAGTTCTACCATCTTAATTGTAGTAGTACTATACGTTAATATTATTGGGTCAAAAGTATTTTACATACATTGAAAGTAGAACGTTCCAAAGCGATAAATGTAACACAGTACATGCAAGCCTAATTAGTCAGCGCGTAGACACGGTGTAACATTTTCCGGCGACAACCCTATTATTTCGGAAACCGGTATGAAAATGATGTGTTGATAATAATTAAAGGTTTCGTACTGTCGCAGACTCGGATGTTATAACGGGGGGATAATGTAAGGCATTATAACATTACTCGCAGGGGTATACAGCTTTACATTCTGATTGAATTCTGCGACTGAAATTAAGTAAGGATTTGCCTGTTTATGTTAAGGGTAGGGGATGTGATGGATCAGTCAATTTGCGACTCTTCTCTGTTCACGCTTTTGTTCTTGTGTTAGCAAATCATGAGGTTTTGAATGTGGATGTCACGTTAGGGATTGAAGGGATTGTGTCGAAATTAGATATGGTTTCAATTTTACCTCTGTCGTAATTATTATAGGTACATTGAAAATATAAGATCATATACAAATACATCGTGGGTGTAACAATTAAACAAAGTACCTCCCTTACTAGAGTTTATAACCTTTATAATTATAGAGTTCAATTGCTGAAGTATGTATTACTGGAGTACTTAAAAACGGAAACCCAATTTCATTACTCACCAAGTTTCAGATTAAAATAGTTATTTGGATACAACATTTGGTAAGAAACATAAACAAAAAATAAGATGTTTTACTTAGTTATTAGTATATCAACACATTCGCGGTTTTATTCATATTTATAGGAAACGGGGATTATTCTCCATGTATCCATTATTGTTAGCTATTTTTTTCTAATTAGTAAGTATTTCAGAATGCCATTCGCTATGCTATTTGTCGGACAGCATACATGATATCAAGTGCACTGTTTGCCGTTTTGCCGCCTCCATTACATACCATAAAAGAGTCTGTTAATTGTTTGTTTTTTCTTAAGAAGTCATGCATACGATTACATTTTGTTCCCTTTTCCGATTACATTTGTATGTGTAGAATTATGTAATTACCGTCTGAAAAAGTTCGCGCTAACACACAGCTATTACCGCGTAAACTTTTTACACCGTATAACGTTATTAACCATTTATCGGATTATAAAAAGTAATTTGCACATCCTCCACAATCAGTGAATAGAAAGCCTATTGTTTTTGCCTACTCTACATACATAAAACACTCGATAAACAGCGCGCGAGTTAGCAGTCGTAGCAATTTCTTGCCATCCACAGCTGCGTTTACAATTTTAATGTCTAAAACATTAAGTAGCAATTGCAGGCAATCAAACAAATTACCGATGTGCCTTATAAGGAAATCGTAACAATCAACGCGGTGGCAACAATAATTAAACGCCGAAGTGGTGCGGAACGCTAGAAAAACTTTACGTTTATATGAATGATGGTGAAGAGAATTCACGTGTGATTTCCACACAACATTGTACGATTTACCCGGAGTAGTGTGGTAGTTACCGTTAGCACTACAGTAGCACAATGGTATAGCTGCTTAAGCGTATATAATAGGCCCCGCACGTAGCTGATCAGTTTTTAGTTGCGCTGATTGAAGCAAAGCTGATAAGTGATTATTGATTTTGTCGTTCATACAGTGTACCGTTCTAAGTGATGATACGAGATAGTGAATAGTGAGAAATTAGCAACGTGTCTAGTAACATCTCATTAACTGGACTAAATAAACCTAACAGTAACAATGTTTGTTTTGTATAGCCCATATTATAAAATCGTTCTTTACTTAGTCTTCTGAATTTTGGGGGAAGTAAAATTTCTCAGAATGTAACACTTTTTTATTTTGTATTATTTCTACTAAGTCTAAAAGTCTAGACGCAGTTTTTATAAACCAAACTGCGTTGTCAGATATAAAATCGTCTGTGTGCTCATACAAGTATATTAATTTGGATAGTATTTAAGTAGCTTGTTTACGGCGTTTGCCTATGGGTACCAACCGTACTGCCCGTAGTAGCAAGGTACTTGGATCCGATTTAAGCATTTCTAACTTGTACATAACTTGAGGTTCAAGTAAAAAATCCTTGTTTCCTGATCTCATCAATTAGACCTGCTAAGTTCTTGGTGATATTATTACATCATAAATAAAATGTCAGAAATGAATGCTTATCTAGATCAATAAAAGGTCAAAGAGGTGCTGAGTAAAGTTAATCAAAATGTCATCGTATTTCTTAGACGGTGAATATAAAATAATTTCCGTATAAATTGTCGTAACGTAATTGCCTACTGAAGGAACAATTGCACGCCCCCTGATCGAAGGAGGCCATAGATATTCATTGTGGGGATGCCTTTAGTGCCATTTTAATGCTCGTTCCTATAACTTAAATTCCTTATTGAAAAATTGATCATTATTACACATTCAACTTGGTGTTGATTTGAAATGTTTTGCTACAGAATGACGATTAATTGATCAAGATTTGAGAATTTTCAACAAAGTGCAATAAAATATTCCAAAATTAGTGTTAGCAATGGAAGTAGAGAAGTCTTCCTCACACAAGTCACAAGTCAAGGTTTTTAAGTGCACAGTACCCTTCTAACTTTGTATTAAATTTAGTTGTAAGCAATATTGTAAATTTATGTCTGTGTGCCTGTCAATAAATACTTAAATAAAGTATATTTTCATGATGTTGTATAAGTTGGAAATTAATAGAAAATCGTTAAAAACGAACGACCCGATTCCAAAGTAATCATTTGGAAGATCCTGATTAAAATTGGAATAATTATAAAGTATATGCAATTAATGCATATCTAGTCTACCTATACGTTATTGAACTACCTATAAGGACTATGGAAATCCTGTACACGGAGCCGCAGGCATAACGTTAGCTACAAATATTTTAGCAAAGCCGTCAAGATCTTGAGCTTTTACAAAATTTACAAGAGCCCTTAAATAAATGGTGTCCACCTGCAGATAGATGCCTTTACAATGTCAAGACAGTCGCTTATTAGCGGCCGATACATGCGAATATCGGCATTCAATTATACGTCATTCTGTAGATAATATCAATTTATTACTAAAGTTTGCCTTGCATAAAAATAATTGGATTAAAAATAGAAGCTACTACTTCGATGAAATATAATTATATAGAACACATGAGTTATTGCATTCAATTATAGTTTTTACTCCGCTAGATTACACTAAGTTACAATTTTACACCTTAGATACTTGTATCTATTGCATTAAGCTTTTCGTATTTTTGTCGGTCTGTTTTCGCACCTGTGATAGATAAATTAAATTACTTCTACATGTACGTGTGGTATCATAACATTCTGCGCAAGGCCCAATAAAGCCATCTTTTTTGTTGTTAGTTGATTATATCACAATAATACCAACAAACCAGTTAATACTATACATTCCTTCGGGTACTGTTATTTATCTATTTATTTCTTGAATATTGCCGATCATAGTAATTCTACGATATTGGAAAATATTTTGTAGGAAATGTCTCTAACAGTTTCAATTCCTTCAAAATATTTTTGTCACATTTAATACACTACTTCGGGCTAGGTAGGTACTTCTTAACACTCGATACTTTTCAAGTTACGTTTCAAGTCTTGATTTTTAAAATTTAAATGAGCACCTTCGAACACCTGCACCCAGTACTATATAGAATAGTAGGTACTCCTATCTGAAGTTCTTAGATTTAACCCATAAAAATCGAGTAAGTCGTATCTTTCATACACAACACAGCGATGCAAAACTAAAATTGTTCCACAGACACACATAGAGTTCTCACAACTACAACATACCTAAATTCCTAATCGCACAATTATTATTATGAATCTAATTAATTTCTTAATTCTGTATGAAGACCGTATAAAATGATAACAAACAATCAAACAAACAGGTTCCAAGTATTCCAGGAATGCACATTACAACACGAGTGGCACTCCCGTTCTTTGCTCCATATATCGATCCCAATGTTTCGAATTCCTCACATTCGAATCGAGCGCTGAATAAGTATCCGAATTATTTCTGCATTGCTATAGGACAAATGCCTTTAGCATATGTATATGTAAATATAAACTTAGGCAATTTACTTAGACAAAGTTGTTCTTTTTTAATCGCTGTTGTCTTACTCAAGGAAAGAGTTAAATATAGAGTGTAAAATGCGTACAAAAACAATTTCACTTTTTTTTAATGACATTTTGGTTAGTTGATGTATTTAAGCTGAGATTTTTTATTGTAGTCATTTATAATAACAGACATCAACGTTGCACTCACCAGTTCTGCGCGATTCCCATAGTTTTGTTTGTGGTGTGCAACGAGGTTTACAATTAAAATGTTGTTTTCCTAGCCATTTACGACATTACTCACACCTTGGAGTCATCATGGCACATTCATTTTGTTTTTTGCGCGGGTAAAAGCATAACGAAGGAATTTCTTTTAATTAGCAATACCGGCGCATTTGAATGTCGGCGCTGGCAACATTTCTCAGATGCTTAATTGTTGTAAACTGCCGTTTTTATTAAAACACCGCAATTCATTGTTGATTTATGGGAGCAGATAAGAATTTTATTTATTTTTAATCTACTGTAGTGCGAATAGATGTGTTTGTATTTATTGTTTGTTGAGAGATAACAACAATCATATTAAAAATACCATTAATTAAATATATTTTAAATTTATTGTTTATACGAATAAAATGTACGCACAAGTTTAATTTTATTTACGTAAATACTAAAAAAGAAGTATCTACGCATGATCTTTTTCGATCAATGACTCGCGCCGAGTGATATCGATTCCACATTGATTTATTTGGCACCGGTATCAAAACTTTTGTGACAAGCTATACATCATTTTAACCTGTTATCGTAACAAGTCGATTTCGCCCAGAGCATTTACATACTAAAACGATTTTTGTTTCGATCGAGTTGGTTGAAATTACACGTTTTTTCTTCCGCAACCGACTGCGTTCGGCATCTGATCGACGACACGTAATAACCCCGTATTAATTCGTCGAGGAAACGGCGTGTCATGGCTCCAACGACAGAGATAAATATGACGATTCAAAAATGTTTATTTAATTCAATTCAGTTCTAATTACACTTGGGAGCATTATAATGGACAGACAAATTGTTCTGAACACGTATTACATATTTTATGTAACTTCATAATGTTAATCATAATTGTTTTGAAAATGCAATTATAACGTTGTTGACATGAACTATTGATCCATCAAGGAACAAGTCAAAATGATGTTTTTTTTTATATTAAACAAAAACTTTTTTAAATTTCCATATTAAACGTTAACTTAGGCATAGTTTATGAAGATACATTCAGCAATATAATTTGCCTCTTAAAAATTGTATCGTTGTTCGAACAACGAATTAATATGAACGGTGGCAGCTGCCGCCAAAACCACCGACAGATAATCTCTCTTTTGTGCGCAATATTAATAAAAATATGCTTCGATATTTCTATATCTTCGATAGTTATTATGTAACAATGGCGTCGCTTCCATTGTGAAAGTTTACGGATGAGTTACTTTTAACAAGTTCTAGGTCGAGAATCGAGATCAATTCGGCCCATTGTGGCACTTTGATGGATTTCATTTTACATCGATACTTTTGAGTAGATATTATTCAAAAATAAGAACTTACTAAGATTATTCCTTAATCTAAAGTACTGGTCCTACAGTTTCATACTATTTACATGATTTCATTTGTGACGAGAATATACTCTTCTAAAGTTTGCTATAAGTATACACAACATTTGAATATATCTAACTTAATCATGTCTTGAAGTAGACAAGTGAGTTAAATGGTCAAGGTGGTGTTAAACTTGTAGACGAAGGGTTCCGTACTACCAAATTTTCAAATTAAACGTTATCATAGCACGGTTCCATAGATAAACTGAAAACGGGCAAAATACCGGTTCAGTAGACCAGTAGGGCTCTGTGACAGATGGACAAATAGCGGAAGCTTAGTAATAGGGTTCCGTTCTAACCCTTTGAGTACGAAACCCTCAACATAACTAATAACTATCTTATTTACATAATTCTGGTATTGGTAAAAGGTTAAATGAGGTTAAATAAGGTTAAATGAGTCGTTTTTGAGACGTTAGAATTATGACTTTATTAATATATACATTTAATTATATTTACATTACACACATAAAAACAGCTTGCAATGAATAGTAAGCACAATATAACATTTTATTGTTCAATCTAACTAGGTACTGATATTCTCACCTAGAAACGCATAAACGTAATAACGTGTATGACATGCGGTAATCCTCGCACATATATCTATCCGGGATGAAGCGGAATCCCGGTCAATTTACGGGTAATTAAGCCTGACCCTCTTCCGCACATGGGGAGAAGTTTTATTTCGCAACGGAATAGTCCGGGATTGACGAAACTTGTTTCCTATTGGCTTCTACTGCGTTAAGTTATCCCGGTTTTACGGGATCTTGAGTAATGTCAGAAGCGTATGTGCAGCTTTTCACTAAACTATATTTTGTATAAGAATTTGCTATTTTATCTATATCTTTTGCTATTTTTCCCTTAGATTAATTGTAACTCAAATACATTCGATTACGACATGTACCTATATTGTAAAAAATTGGCAATAACAAGCCAAAAAGCTTTACATTCAGAATATTTCATCTGTATGAGAAAATAGTCTTAATAGATATTTAAATGCAAAAATAAACTATTATACTATTTAACCATTTTTTAATTACAACCGAGTAACTCATCGTAACTTCTATGACAAAAAATGTGTATAAAGTCGTAAACACAATTTTGAATCTTTTACGACGTTATTGAAACTGTTACAATGTATTGTGTATAAATGTGTGTTTTATAGTCAATCATTTCCGTTTGATTTAATTATTAGTCAGTTTTTACAATGTGCTGTTAATATCAGGTGTGAGATTATGAATATTGTATGATTGGTTTCTTAATTAAGAACTACAGAAGAACTAACATTAAACAGGTTAGAAAATCATTAGGTATTGTCATTTAGATTCATGAAATACGTAATTCAGGAAAAGGATTCTATAGCTTCTTGATAGACATAGGTAATAACTGTGTTGAAAGGAGCTTTTTACCAACTTCTGGATTTAATATATGAATTAAAACTTACACGGGAATACAAGAAGTGGAGTTATTCAAAACCGATACCACATATCAGAACTTATTCACTAAAAACAAATATCTTATATACAGTCTAGTAATTTAACATTAAAAAACATATTCTTACATTTAATATTGTCTTAAACATTGTTCGCTTTATTCCCCAAACAACGCTCACAAGTTAGGGAGGCGGATTAGCGCGTTAGGGCAAATATTTTATTATAGTCCGAATCTCCAGCCCTCAACGTTTTATTGTTCATAAGACTCGTCCGAGCCAAATGAAAGAGTTTATGGCGAAGACGTAAGTCTCTCGGTGTTGCAATGTAAGCCACTACACCCACACTTGTGTGGAAATGTCTTACTTTATTGATATGCTCATACGTGTTCTTATTATCTCGCTCTTGTTGGCTTGTAAGGTAAATTTGAAACTATTATCAAAACTTAAAAAATACGTATTATTAAATCTACCTATAATATACAGGAGTAAATGGATCCTACCGTTTTTTGACTAATTTATTTATCGCAGAGTTAAGTTATTTATAACTTATAGAGCTGGCCAATAGGTTATTTTTATTTTTCTAAGGCGGATTAATAGTACATAGTTATATTTTATTTCTAAGCATAGTTCTTTTAGCAAAGTAATTATGGTTATTTTTGTAAAAGAACCATATAATTAAAAAATATCATAACACAACATTTTCGTAAACAGTGGAAAATTAGTTTGTAATAAACTAACTTTGGAAACATTTTAAGATTGAAAGCAATGTTTAGCCTAATTTTATTTTCGTTAAGATTATTCTGACCTAATTGTCATTCTGGCTATATCATAATTACGTAACACAAATAATCTTTCCCATATCATGTCACAGTCAATCACCCGTCTCCCTTTGATTCGGGCGTGTAATATGAAAGTGTATTTGCTATTTTTACATCTAGCAACACTGATGCCTCATCTTGTTGACTCAAGTTATTGACCGTTCGCATTTTGTCGGCGATTGTGTATTACTGTTATTGATTGTACTTGGCACGTGACTTGTGTACATGATTATACACGTTTCTAATATGACGCAGTTTTATGTTCGACAACGTTTAGGGCGCTGGGGATTAGAAAATTACTTTTTCATTACCATTGTTAAGCTGCGTCTTAGGTTTAAGTAGAGATAGTACGTTTATCTTAAGTTAAAATTCTTAGTTGAGTATTTTCTTTGAGAAACAGTTTTTGAAGGTGACAAAACTCACCAGCTAGTCTGTAGTGGTACTAAAAGTCATACCCATAGGTATAGCTACATATATGTAGGTATGTCTTAAATATGTATAACAGCCGTGTTTGCTCTGTGGCCTAGAATTTCTAGATTGAAAAATGGCGTGTATTGAAAGCATCCTAATTATCACATCAATTTCGATAAACTCTTATTCTAAATATTTTCGCTATATTTGGTACGTTTATCCCTATTTCTAATTGGGCATAATAAATTAATGATAGGCATTAATAATACAAAATGATTCGTAATAAAGCGAGTATTTAAACATCACTTGCACATGCAAGCGACAAGGAACGATTTATTCAGCAAATTGCAGACAGTTATTTCGGCCAATCGTATATGCCATTGGTATACTAACCGTACAATTATGTGTTTATTGTAAACGGTGCGATTGCCGGCCGACTGTAATTTTGTTTTAATTCGCCTTGTTTTGTATCATTTTCGTAGTTCTTCGTTTTGGCGCAAGGCCTGAGATTTGGATTTCGTAAAACTATGACGCAAAGTGATAAGTATGGGATAGAATGTTTACACTTTTTCACTCACGAATCCGTTGGAGTTAATACATGTATTAATATATAATTGAAATGTCAATAAAAATGAGTTGAAAAAATCTTAGATTAATCACAAAAAATGATTTTTAGTACCTATAATAAAACATGTATTGATTAGTAGAGACTTCAAATTAGACTTGTTTGTAAACTCTATAACCGACCTTCCATAAATCTATAAGTATTTCATACACAACTTTGTATTATCTTATGACCATATTATTTATTCCGAAGCTTAATGCGATTAATAATTTATTCCTTTCCTGTGATTTACTGATCATAACTAAAATGTTAAGGTTTTATGTAATAACACGGAGTTGTAAAACCTAGAAGGCTACTTTTACGATAGTTTTCTGCTGCATGCAAACGTTTTGTTCTTATTGTTAAAGGTGAATACCCTTTATGTGGAGGCTTCACATAAGAATATAGAGATAAATGGTCTTATGGATTCATATAAACATACGTTCATTATATTGGCGATAAACCATACCATTAGAAATGATACGACAGAACGTAAAATAATATTAGCGTATACATAAAAATGACATTGTTATGAAATAAATGCATTCATTACAATGCTTTAATTGCACTTTGATTTCTAAGGTAACAAATCAAAAATAGTAACTTTTAATAACGATTTTAAACGTAAGATAACGATCTTCGAGCACGTAAGAATAAAAACTAAATCATGATAAGTAGTAACATAATTATGCACCTATATCAAATAGGTATCTACGAAAAAGTTTACAGAGCTTAACATATCTTATTCTAAACTGAGTTTTGATCATACATTTTAATAAAAAAAATAACTTCAAAATAATATATTATATCAAAATATCAAATCTTCATTCTCAAGAAATGTAGAAGCAAGCAACTACTTTCATACGAGTATACATTGTCAGTCACGCCGCTCGTTCTTTTCGCTTTATGACCAATCATTTATGCCTTACTGGTTTGGTCATTTTGTAATCTGTCCGTAATAAAACTCAATGGTTATTATGTCTGTTCCATTATCCTCGGAGCTGCGAATGTAAAATTTCTTCGCTTCAGCTTGTTATAAGCCTAAATTAATTATTCTCTTGCTGATTTTGTAACGTTGATTATGTACCTGCTGTGGTGGAACGCGTTTCTTTTATATAAAAGTGGAAAACGAGTAAGTCAACCTAATGGTTGGTAAGATCACAAATCCACAGATATGTTAATACTACACCGAGGACTAAGAATAGAGGACTCGTGTAAGGGTCCCTAGATATAGCAACCTAGCTTAGAGCTCAAGGTCTGGTATCTCAAGCCTATTCAAACCCAAACACAACAGAGTTAAACTGCTGTTATAAGGTAGTAAGAAATAGGTGTAAGTAAGAAAGAAATAGAAATTGAAGTAAGTAAGAAATAGGAGCGACGTTGGTGCCTATAGAAATCAGCTACATAAGGTTCTACCTACTATAAAAAGACATTGCTTCCGATTAGGAATCAGATAAAATAAACAGTAGGTAGACACTATTAACGTCAAATGGGCATCGGACTGGCCGTGTGTAAAAAAGTGATGGTCCTTAAAGTTTGCGGTTATGATCGTTTTTATCCCAACCTTCTTTAAACACATAAGTGATATAATTGGGGTCCCGTTCTATCGATTCTAATTCAAAATAATGGCCGGTAATTTAGTGCGATCATTTGTCGAGGACAGTCGATATTCGAGCAATAAATTGATGAAAATCAAGATAATAGCGGTTCACAATCGACGTTTCATTTCTTTAAATGCCCGATCAGTGGATTCGGTTAATAATAGTCATAATGGTAATCAATGAGCTTTTGGTTATGGTCAGTATTATAGTTAATTTTTGGGTAAAAAAATCAAAAGTTTAACGCTATAAAATTGGAGTTTGTAACATATTATTGTGTTTAGTGATTGATAGCTATTGATATGTTTACGTTTTTGAAAGGTGGTAGAACTTCTAGGCTTCAGATAAAACCCCTTTTGTATATTACGGAGTTGGTTACAGATATTCATTGACCCATCATCAGGTGGACTACACGCCTAATTTCTACTACAATTAAAAAAAAACTTAAATTCGATTGCTTTAAAAATATCAATAAATAGCAATCGTAATTAAAGAGGGACAGCGCGATGTAAACAGAAGAAGTGAGAAAGAGATACCTTGAAAGGGTTGTAAAACCGCAAGTTATTACGAGATTTAACACGTATTTAGTTAATTAGTAAGTGCGGTTGACCGGTGCGGTCGTCGGGCTCTGCTTTATGTGTCCAGGGATTTGTATAAAATTATTACGTTTTGCTGACCTAATTGTGGTTTTTGGGTGATTTTATTACACTCAAGGGAAGCTTATTGAAGTTTAACTATGATTTACAGGGTAGCTAGGTTCTTCTCCATAACTAAACACCTTCCGAAGTGGTGGTAGAGAAAAATATTATTGACGTTCAATAAGAATTCTTGTAAAGAATCCACTTTGAATAAAATATTTTTGATTTCGATTCTTGATTTTGATTTTAGATTTTGGTTCTTGATTTTGATTCTTGATTTTGAATCTTGATTTCGATAGGTGCTAGTCTTATGTCTAACAAGAATCTTACCTTAATTGGTGTACGTACTAGTAATTTAGATTGAATAATAATTTACTTACTTGTTAGAAAAAATAGTCTTATTAGTTTATATTTAGTTAATCACTCTGATTAATTAACTTTATATACACTTGAGATTTATTTGGGTTCGTAGTTGATAGTAAATAGTCATGTAAATTACTTTGCGATGTTTTCCTTGCCATTAAAACATATTATATTTTTGTTTTTAATACGCATTTTTTCGAAAAAATCACGATACCTGAATTCGAATTCGAATCTCAGCCGAATCTACCAGATTAAGAGGCTGAAATTTAAACTAACTATATTTGCTTTCCTCATCTTAAGCTTTGTGAATAATTTAGCGGTGAAGCATATGAATATTTGGTATAAGTATTGTAACATGATTCAAAATTGAAATCCACAAACTATTGGGTTGTTTTGTTTAGCAGAACAAACGGACAAACAACAAAGTGAACATCCACATAAAACACAAAAGCTGGGAACAACAAATACAAATTTAATGCGGTGTATGGCTCAGAAGATAACCGAGCCGGTTAACTAAGTAAATAAACCCAGTCAATTAATTCAGGGTCCATTGGTCATAATGTTTGTTTGTCAGTAACTTTGTATAATCCTCAAATTCAATGTAAGAGCCGCAGATTTGTATTGAAATATAGAGCTATGTATCTGTTATTTTTAATTGTATGAAGGTTACAATTTCCAATTTGATATGTTGATTAAGAAGTTGTTATAATATGGTTAAAGCTTTTACTATGTTTATTTTAATAACAAAAGATTTTTTTAAAGACTACTTAAAGTTTTATTAAACCTTCTGTGAGCTCTACCACGTTTGCAAAGTTCGCTAATTTCCAAAAAAAATGATATTTGTAATTCTAAGACAATCATTAAAAAGATGGGTGTAAAAGTTAGCTATATAAAGACAAGAATCCAGTAGTGTATAAATCACCTTATAGGTATAATGTTTATTCGTTAACCCTTAATCGGAAACGAAAATCAAAGTTCCGCTTCAAACATCCGACGTACCTGTACCTAATCGGGTAACAAAGAGAAACACATATTTAATACTCAGCAATCCCAAAATCCTTTGTAGAACGCCGGTACAATGGAAAAGGGTATTTTCCTTTAACGGTCCAAACGTTAATTCGTGTTTAATTCGACACCTTGTTAATTGTTTCCGACGCCCCAGTCCGTTTGGTGACCTCGGGAGGGGCCGTGGACAGCCAAGACCACCCTGAACCCCCCTCAGGGGGTCATTTTAAGAATATTTGCCCAACACCCCCTATGTTTACTCGGGTTGTTTGTGGTACCCAGAAAACAATAGTCTCAAAATTCATTGCTCATTTTATTATTGTTGATACACCGTTTTACGGGCGATTCGATTATTGGAACGAGTAATTAAATGATAATACTGGGTATTAATTGGATTTTACCTGAGTTGGTACGTGATTATTTTTAAGTACACCCGCTCTTTATTACAAACCTTTGAATATTGAAATAACGTATTGTTATTGACATAATTTCACAATCTTAGCAAATAAATAATTAAATAGGATAGAAAATAAAGCTGCTTTGAATTAAATCAATTAAGGATTTTAATATTATAAATGTACCTAGCTTGGTAGTTGATATTTTTATACTCACATATAATTTGTTTCCAGAAATGGCACGTATGGAGAAGTCTCCACTCCTCGCGAATGGGTACAACGCGCCTCCGACCCACTTGGGGCCAATGGGCTTCATGCACCAGCACGCGCTCATGTCTCCCGGCATGCCCCACCACGGTGTTCCACGACCTGACGGCTCCATTATCAAGGGTCAACCCATGCACAACATGGAAGCACTAGCAAGGTAAGACTATATAGGTATTACTGATTATAAAAATTAGAGGAAATTTTATCAAGTCTTGATTATCTTCAGTCTTGTAAAGATTGCAAGAAACCTTTGTATTATTAATTTGGTTAAACGTATTAGAATACTTACATAAAACCAAATTTCTAAACGTTGTGTAAATGAATAGCTAGGTGCATAATTTATACGTACAGTAAGATATTTAATTTAATGGTATCCTAATAATAAAATAAAACAATTCTTAGTAAGTTATGGGATAAGAAAGCGTATTACTTATATAAAAATAAGATAAACGAAGGCATCATATTAATCCCTTAAGGTAGCCTTATTGACACAGTAATAAGTGGCAGGTTCAAGTTTTACTTCTGGAGGATTAACTCACGGTCAGTGGACTAAGGACGTGCCCTAATCGTAAAGTAAAAGGAAGCCCCTTCAGTGAGGACTGTGATTCTACTTTTGACAGCGATCGTATGACCAAGTATGGGTCAACTATTATCCTACTTAGTTAAAAGGTAGGATAAAAGTACCTAAGTTCGTTTATTTTCACTGTAAATGGTATTTGCGGGTGTAAACAAAAAACGATAAGAAAATATGCGTTTTATCATGAATTGATTTATTACGTGTAGTACCACAACCTACCATATCCTATCTTTCCGATGTCGTCAGAGGCTACTAAAGTGCAAAAATCAGGAGATGGGCAGCATCATATTTCTGTGTCACAACAATTACTGCACTGAAACACACTCACTATAAGTATAAACTCCGGTAGAGGAAGCTTATCTCCTGCAGTGGACCTCAAATGGCTGTTAGATGCATGGAAAGGTTATCTTCAATCCAATAAGATTAACCCTAAAATAACAGAGAGAAGAGAATTTACTAAGAAACACCATTCAAAATAACATTTTGAGTTCGTAATTTAAATAAACCATCATAAATGTCTCATTTCTGCTTAAAATAATGAAATAGGAAAGTAGGTTATTGTAATATAATACTTCAAATGTTACAATATATACGGTAATGGCTTCACATACTAGTTTTTATAGCTATTACAGAACATAAGACGCTGAGAGTAGAAAACAATCTCGAAGTTTATCAATTAGCACTGGCGCGGAGGAATATAGCCTAAAACCGAGGAGACATGCCCGGCAGTGGAATATTGTTGAGTTAATAATTAATACTATCGTTTGATAAGATGTCAATCCTATTTGAGTTTATATAGTGAGTCTAGTAACCACTTAGAGTCTGAGATACATGTTCAAAGGATCGCTATTATAGGTACTAAAACGTACAATTCTAAAAGCATCGCAATAAAATAATAATAACGCACACTTCCCTGGTTGGATTATATGGATTAACGGGTCTACTAAAAGAAACCTGTAAGCAGGTCAGAAGTGATACAGGTTAAATGTCTAAGCGAGTTAATCCAATAAGAAAAGTACAAACAGCGAGTGCCCTCACTTCCGCTCTGAAGACCCGCAATGCTCACTTGACTTACCCTACTGTCTTACTGCCACTCATGTGATTCGATACTATGTAAGCACACATGACACTCGTAATAGCTGGTTCACTTCGAAATGTGAAACACTTGATTGGGTATCGGCGAATTTTAATGGTATCGATTACGAATACGTTTGTATGAAGTTTTGGGAGGTTTTTGGTTTTAGGTATGTACGATAAAGTTTTTTTGTGATTTTTTCAAAATCACCTAAAGTAATTAGTCGTTATCAACATACAATTCAAAGTTATTCCTTGTTTTTATTTTGCATTATTTTTAGTGAAAATTAAAAAATATATGGGTAGGTATATTATTAGTTTAATCTGTCTTTATGGAATTTAGGGGAATTTATTTACTTACATTCAATAAAATGGTATCTAAGGATCTTGTAGGACAGTGCCTCATATGATTAAAATACTCGTACACTAGTGGAACTTAATGGAATATTTAGCAGCCAGATTGTTCAACATACATTTCGTAACATTGTACAAATAATAACTTTGTAGAGAGTAGAACTGTAGACATCTGATGAGATGTAAAGTTTAAGTAACCACGAAAGCTATGTGTTGTAGAGTTGTGTAGTGTAAGATTAAAATAAATTCTCCTTTAGACAGAACACTCAACTACTATAAGAAGTATTCCCTCCTTGAAGAAAAGTTTAATGAAAACAAAGTGCTAAAGTAATCGAGAAACAATTTCAACGATCACGCATGAGTTGTTACGGCACAAATATAAGCGATTGTTTTAAAAACATAATTAATTTCTTCGACCCCTCGTTCAACCTAACGGAACATTTAATATTGAGTGCTCATAATTATTATTCCTTTTACATTGGAACCCTTTCCCATTCAAGAACTTTTTTTAATAATTTCAAAAACACTTTGTTGCAAGTTTTTGTCTTTCTGTGAGTTCTTATTAAAGTAGGATACTTTTTTATGGCAGCGATCCGCTTTGTTAAAAAATGTTCAATTAGAATTTCGCACGGGTCATCCTTATTGCCTTTATTTTCTCATTTTTAATAATCTACTTTCTGTACTTACCTCTTTCTTCATTTTTTCTTATTTTATTTTCTTTGTCGACAGATCTGGTATTTGGGAGAATTGTAGAGCAGCATACGAGGACATCGTAAAACATCTCGAGAGGTAAGATAAACTTACCTTACAGCAATGGATTCTAACATGAAACCTGCTGATTGGTCTGATTTTCTATCAATTTATTTTACTTTTAATTTTCTTATATTTCTTTCTTTGTGTTCTTTTTCACCCTTGCCTGATACAAACAAAATGTTAGGATCAGTGTCGGAATCGTTTAAATTAAAAAATGGTCCTAATTTAAACTGGACGCAGATATCACAGGGGAGTGTGAAATTAGAGGAGACAATTAGATCCGTGGATCGGGTGTATTTTTAACAAATGACCGCTCGACGAGCCCGGCTTGCGGGGTGTGAACAATTCATCAAACTCATTCAGGGGCTAATCTCGATGCGAGGAAAAAGCGGCTCTCATGTAAATTGGGCCGATTCGAGGGCCAATGGCTGGGGGAAAGCGCTTTTCTTTTCTTGTTTAATGGATGGTGATTGATCGGTGGGCTTGCTACGAACGATACTTGTGGTTTTGACTTCATTTTCAAGTGCTCCGATTGAATGCTCCGAAACGTTTTAATAGCGCCACCCCCTAGTGGGCAAGTATCAGTTCAAGTTGAATAAACATCAAATTTTGAATTACAAATAACCGTACTTAAAGGCTCAATGTTTACATAAGTATTAAATCATTAGGTATGTCCTGCAACTAAGTCAAGTAGCGTCTATTGGATTTTAAAGTTTTTGGAAAAAATGTAAATTCCTAAGTCTATTGTTAATTCTTTTTAGTTTTTATTAAAAAAAACGATTTTTAATTGTTTTTTGTGTATTATAAATGAATACTGCAAAAATCAATAAAGTCTTACAACCAAATACCATATATTGCAAATAGGTTAACTTAAATAGCTGAAAAAGTCAGGGGTTATAAATTTGGCTGGTCGAATCTTCTTTCATTTGGAAAATAAAGCATAAGCCCAGCCAGTGCGGGTAGAATTACAGTCGGACAGCGAGCCTTGTACCGATGTGTCACTGTCAGTCCGCGATCGCCGCTCGGGGCCGGGATTAGAGCTCTTTTAAAGGAATTACTCAGTAATTTTGTGAATATAAAAGTTCACCCTAACCTAACGCTAATTATCTTTGTTTAATTTGCTTTTAAAGTTGTTCTAGTAAAAACAAAAAAGAGCATATTCTAGTAAATGTAGGATGAATTGAAGTTACATCGTTTTGTCGGTAATGTCCGACATAGAGATAACAATTGCCTTTTAAAGAAATTTAACTCAAATTACAGTTTTTAAAAAAAGAAACCTTTCGATACTGATCAAAGTTGATCAAAAGATATCACATAACATGCAGTGACAATGTCGCGACAGAATCTGCGAGAAATAGTTTTATAGCTTTTTATTTTCTATGTAATAAAACACATTTTTTTACAGAATAAAAAAACTATTGATGCATTCTAGTACGTAAATAAATTTCCAGTTTGTCTACTGCAAATGACCTTTTTCGGTGTTCCATTTAATCAATAGTAGACAACAAGATAATATTACGTAGAGCTAATTGTTATTATTAAAGTCTTTGTGAGTGGCGGGTTTCCTTGCCGGCGCATTATCTTGGTTCATTTAATTCGCGCATGCGTCCACAACCGGTTCTCAATCCTAAGTCCAATTAATTGACAGGATTATCTCTGATTTAATATAATTTGTAGGTACTGTTTGTTTTGTTCCGCTTGTTCGAGTGCACTTGTCTGTAGTCATTAACCGGCTTAGTAACTTAAGTCTTTTTGAAAAAATCAATACCTTCCGCAATGTACAGGAGACCTACAGCAGACTTCTACTTATATCTTTTTATTAATTCATATTTCTTTCACATGTGTATGAAAGATGCTTAAAATATGGAGATAATATTTATTGTGAATTTGATAACCGGGCTTTCCATTCTTTAATAGTTACCAGCTTTGTCGATAGATGGCGGTGGTAGTAAGTTCTCGATAGACTATATCCAATTTTGACAAATGTTCCAAATGTTTTTATATTCCTAATTTTGTTTTATTTGTCCAACATTTTTTTTATTTTTTATTTCCAGGCAAGAAACAAATTACTAATTAATTTGGTAAATAATAATGTTCTTTTTTATATTTGTCATTAATTCTTCAATAAATAAATAACCGTCTTCTAAGAGAACTTTCAAAACTTCGGATGACAATGCAAAATGAAACCTCCCTGCAACTTGAGACAGACGAATAAGCGTTCCTAGATCCTGAATCCCGCAGTAAATCAAACACAGAGTCAATTAGCAGCGAACAAATCGTCGGGATCTATGCATTCGTCCGTTTAATTCCGTTTCGGATCGAATTAGCCGCGATTTATCGGCGAGCGGCGGGTTAAGCCGGCGAGCGCGGGATCACACGTCGCTGTGACGGTGCTCGTTATTCATCCCTGTGTCCCTTGCGCACCAAGATACTGTTTGTTTACTCAAATGTACGGGTTTTTAAGCTACAAAAATAGTAGTGTCTATCTAAATAGTATGTATAAAAGACAAATACATTTAGAAGTTTTCAGTTATCGCAATTCAAATCAATAT
This sequence comes from Urbanus proteus proteus, assembly GCA_018251915.1. Lineage (NCBI taxonomy): Eukaryota > Metazoa > Arthropoda > Insecta > Lepidoptera > Hesperiidae > Urbanus > Urbanus proteus. The sequence continues at coordinate 5,201 of DWPV01000472.1, read as the reverse complement.
TATTGGCATGTACAAAATCGTGAAACTTGAAATTTTCAAAATTTACAAAAAATCTAAGTGAATATTATTATTACCTACAACTTAACCATTTACCATATCATAACCAATAAACTCTCGCAAGTCAAATGCACGTTATACAGCCATGCACAAAATAGTATACCTATGTACCATTTACTGGTTCAATTTAAATAAAAATATGTATATTTAAACAAAAATTAGGCAAATTATGAAGCCTATTTAATTTGAATATTAGTTTAAAAAATGATTTTTAAACACTTCGATATTAGAAGTGTATGTTTGTTGATTATGTATTATATGGAGTGGAGTGTCACCTAGCACAAAACGCCAAGAATCTCGGCGGTAACATTTGCGTGATTGAATCCTCCACCATTAATTTCAGTGAAGATCAAACGGAGACCGAGGGTGATATTTATCAAGGATATTGCGTATTATTTTAATCAAATCAAATTCCCTTCGTTGTAAACAAATGCTTTTGATTAATGAGACGCGCGACAGAGCTTCGTCTCGTGATAAAACACCCGAGGAAAAGACAAAATTAATGGTCATAAAATGAACTCTTGTATCCGAAAGATAAAGATGCTGAATGCTTTGAATCTTCAATAATTTTTCCTCGCTTCCGGATTTGAAGGATGATCCCGTAGATCGCATCTGGTGATTGTACATTTATTTAGGAACGTCATCGGTATTAGCCGAGCGTAATTTCGCACGGTTTAGTGTTCAACTTTCGTGAGATATTTAGATTGTCATGGCGCGCAGTCATTAATAATAGCGACTTTTGATTTTCAGTTGGCTAATATGCAAAGGGCGTTGTATAAAGGGTGCCGAGTCACGGCGGCAGTCGTCAGCCCTCTGAATACCTCCCGAGTTTGTCACCGATGCGGTCGTACTGGCATTTTATGTAGCTCTTTGTACTTTGCCCTTTTATGCCTCAAACTATTCGGATAGTCCCGTTGGTGAACCAAACTATTTATTGCTTTAGCTTTGACATCCCTCACCGCTTGACGTTGATCTATTTGTACATCCTCTGCCTTAACGAAACAAAGCATTTTAGAATTTCTTTATAATATAATATTGTTATTTATATGTATGGGTAGGTTTTAGGTACACTAAGTAAGTAGTGTGACTATTTTGTAGCATTGTGCTTATATAGATTTGTCAGTATCCACATATAACTTATAACAAAACAGGTGAAGCTTATCATAAATCTAACTTTTTAAGTAACTTTACGGCTGATGAAACATTGACGACTTTTCTTGTAGTAAAATATCAATTCATTGGTGGTGACAAATTACGCCTTATTAGGTAACCTGCCTGACTATTCGCAGGTATTACAAAAATAGAACAAAACATCTCAGGTACCAAGATGTTTTAACACAAAATAGATATAACTTCAAGTATCAAAAACGTTATTGGCTGAGTATTGTATAACCGGGGAGTGTCTAACAATGTTATACGCAAGTTGCACCGTCAGCCTATATTAATCTGGATCCGGCGCCTGACAGCACAAGTCAAATTTCTCATCAAAAATAAGAATTAATGGCGAACAGCATTAATCATTAGCTGGCAAACGGCACGAGGTGTCTGTATCCCATTATTTTGCATTACTAATGATATGTACACAGCGATAAGGGATGCTTTGTAAAAATACTCCTGTAGACTCGTTTCCTCGCGTTTGATCGATTCGCTTATATAAACATTCTTGATCCTTTATAAGTTACCTACGCTTATTCCAAGGTTTTTTGCTAATTAGACATGCCAAACTTGCTCTGGAATAATGAATTGCTTTGGTATTGACTGTTTTAGATATTCTAAGTCTTGATAAACGATGGGAAATAAATGGAACTTTTTATATTAAAGTAGCAAACGATCATTTAGTTCACTTGATGGTATGTGGCAACTGCTGCGTGTCATATTTAAGCAACCACAGTTAGGATTAAGGTTTTACCTGAAATCGGTCAGAGAGGTGTTGCCAAGTGTGAGGACTAAGTTGGAACGCGTCTTATGGGTTTGTCCTTTACCTCGTCCTTCAAACCAGAACGCAGCATTATTTAACAATGTCGTCAGTAGGCATACGTAGATTTGGCGGTAGTGCCTCCGTAGTAAAACCACGAAAGGTTCAATTACGACTACCTACCTCTATTCTGTTACCTTTATCATTCTAAATTGTTATAGCTATTTTAGCACCTTATTTTCACTAGACATGGATGTCGCGCTGTAGTTCGTAATAAGTAATTCTAATTGCGAATAATATTTTATGCGGCAGCGCGTCCCGGCACGGTGAGATTCATTACACCCTCCTTCCGTGTCACTTCTAGAGAACGAGCTCAAAGTAGCAGGAAATAATTTCGCTTCTTTATATTTGTTACAACTATTTTCTTCTTCGTTGCAAATGAGTAAAAACCTCTAGGTAGTACTATAAAATTCTCAGTTTCTCTACAAAATAAAATGAATCCACAAACAAACTAGCAACAAATTAAACCTAATTTGAAACCCCGCATGAACCCACGGGAGTGTGACGGGACGTCTAACCTAGCAATCAATTAACCGCCTTCACTCAATAATTTTTAATAAGTTTGCAACACTAATCACTTCCTCCCCGAGCCCGTTCTATTTCTAGACCTTAGACAGTTGGCTACACTGTCAATGACAGAAGACGTCACTTTTCCTCTAATTATGTGACGGCCTCATTTCGTCGCGCCCTATTAGTACACATCAATCAATGTTGCCAATACCTATTTTTTACCCCGCGACTGGATTGTTTTTTCTTTGCTGCGTTTTTGTTTACGGAGATTTTTTAAGTGGGGAATAATTTGATGAGGTTCGCCACCCGACAGTGTTGGATGCGAGCGATGCTCATTTGTCATCGTCTTGTCATTTCTGCATTTCTTTCGAACAGTTGAATCGCTAAAGTAATTATGTAAGTTTTTAGTTTACTTTTTCCACTTGGGACTCTTCTGAACATCTTTTATGTGAACGATCCTCAATGCATCGATTGATGTTTATTTGCAACTTTGTATTGACGTAGCAATGTTGTTTGCGAGTAGATTGGCTGGGAATACTAATTGAGATGCTGCACTTATTCTTCACACATACATAGATTGTGGACATACGTCTCCAGTATTACTACGTATTTGGGTCTAATATAAAAGAAATTGAAATGAACAAAAGCATTACATTTTAACTTTTTTATCTTGTTTACATAATAATAATTTATGCCGGATATTTGCCCTAATTAACGCAATTGCAAAAGTAATTCTTCAGCGAGAAAAACTATGAATACGAAATCAACGTGTCATGTTAATACTGACATCGATGGGGTAAATCAAATATGTGAATCCACAGATCAAAAGAATTCATTACAGTGTGTAAATCACAATTTGCATGTGGCGCAGGCAATCATGAATATGCATTCGCAACGCCTGGGCTTGAGCATTCGGTGCTGCCTTCCTACTTCAAAATTGTTACTTGACTTATTTTGCTGCGTGAGTCTCTTTTTTCCTTCATACGGCTTTCCTGGCCAAATAGTTGAATTTTCCTGTCTGTTCTTCTGTAGATGTGTTACGTATTTAATACTTGTCGGTAGTTAAGATGATGTTTGCAAAGTAGGTTTTATGGATAAATTCATTTACATTTAATTCTAGAGTAACGTACAATTACAAGGGCGTAGACTTGTAGAAAACATTGTGCTTGTGCTTTGCTGAAAACATTACTATCGATGATATCCTACACATGTAATAATAGGACGAAAAAATGTTTTTATAAATGGTAGTATGGTAATAGACATCAATAAAAAGTTGTAATCTTGTCTAAAATTAAACAGCGTGATCTATCGCATTTCTACTCGTGGACTCTACTCGAAGTAGTGCTTTCCAACAAGTACTGGAGCGAGCGCGCTGGCTCGTTCAAACGGTGCTTCCGTCACCGGACAGTGCTGACTGGACACCAGCCGGACTCTTGCCATTCCGTTCGCTTCCTGACCTTTTCCCGTTTTGTTATGCAAATCCAACTCCCGGGAATTACATAGCGCGAATAAAAAGTATTCCACTGTTTACATGCTGACTTCGCGTCGAGTGTGAGTACGCATAAATCGACGGAAAACATTGTTTCCAAATGTACTCGCGTATTTAGCTTTTGTTTTTCATTTGATAAAAATTTGAATATACGCGAATTTCCTGCTTCATTTGTTATTTTTGGGAAAATTTACTGCTCTCTAAAAATACCACCATTTTAATAATAAAGATTGACAGAGTTCCTGCTCATTTCAGAACTTTATTGGTGATTCAACGTAAACTTTCCTCTTAATATTAGATTCTCAAATACCACGAATTAAATAAATCTCAACATGTTGATTTCAGGCTATGTTAAAAACATGAATATGTAGCGACTAGCTATAGTTGCGTAACATAGTTATAAATATGTATTATCAGTATTAAAATGTGTTTCTTATAACAAGTGTTTAAGCTAATTAAGTAATTGGTCGTCCAATTAGCTCCGTGATTGGATTTAAGAAAACACGATATTAAAGATACGAGTACCTTCGTAGTTTGCAAACTCTTGTGAAAATAACGTTTTACTTTTCATAAGATCTAGGCTTATTACGTATTTTTTGTTGACTCAGTAATAAGGTTTGTAGGGCAAAAACTATAAAGTCAGTATCCATAACATTGGCAACGTATCTTATTTGTCATAAAAACTTCTCAGTTTCTTGTTGATATCTAGTTGGCATTTGTTTTTGTCAAGCGTGTATCATTATCATGTACCTATGATAATACCCACTATACGAATTACTATGTCTGGTATTTTTAAAATTTAGTGACAACTACAACTACAAGTTTAAACAACAACAAGTGGTTGAAATTTAATTTTTCAATCGCGGATCCGAGGTTCAAATCCTACTTATCATTATCAGATTTTTCAAAGTGATTTATATTTTACAAATTAAATAATGATCACGTGTTATAATGGTGAACAATCTGTAAAAATAGTCTACCCAACGCCTTAGACTGTAGCTTAACTACTATGAGAAAAGAGCCGTGGCCAGCAGTGGGACAGTCATCTCTACTTATAATAAAATTATAACAGGTCGATGTCTGTACATTGAAAATATCGAAAAAAAAATTACATAGGGGGTATTTGTTAACGCAATAGAAGCCAAAACAACAGTTTTTAAAATTTTTGTC